>VZQC01000008.1:3228346-3281062 GCA_009823505.1 Rhizomys pruinosus | reverse complement strand
AGCTTCTGTGTGCTGACCCTGAAGAAATTCTTCCCAGAAGATTTCACCACAGTGATGCTGGTCTCTTGTTACTTACAGCTGATTTTTCAGCCCCAGCTAACCAGCATCAATTGTCCCAGTACAACAAAGATTTCACTTCAGGTTCTGGTCTCTTGTTACTTACACCTGATTCTTCAGGCC
This sequence comes from Rhizomys pruinosus, assembly GCA_009823505.1. Taxonomy (NCBI): domain Eukaryota; kingdom Metazoa; phylum Chordata; class Mammalia; order Rodentia; family Spalacidae; genus Rhizomys; species Rhizomys pruinosus. Next base: position 3,280,882 of record VZQC01000008.1, on the reverse strand, counting down.
CAGCTGACCAGAGCCCACAGATTAAACAGTCCTGATGATCTCTGTTTCCCTTTGAAACTAGAAACTTCACAAGCCAGGCCTCCATCATCTACAACTCCTTCAGCAAAACTGCTCCAAGTTCCACAGCAAGGATCTTTAGGCATTCAATGATTTTTCTAGCCCAAAGTTCCAAATGCTTCCACAATCCTTCCCCAAAACACCAAGGTCAGGGCTGTCACAGCAATAGCCCACTCTCTGGTACCAAAATTGTTCTAGTTTGTCTTCCATTGCTGTGACAAAACACTCTGACCGACACTAACTTGGAGAGGAAAGGGTTTATTCAGCTTACATCTCCTGGGTCACAGTTCATCACTTAGGGAGCCCAAGGTAGGATCTCAGGGCAGGAACCTGGAGGCAGGAGCTGAAGCACAGGCCATGGAGGAGTGGTGTTCACTGGCTTGCTCCAAAATTCCTTTTTTAAGGGCAGCATGGGAAACTGCAGATTCAGCACTGTGCACTCCCCTGGGTGCCTGCCACAACATGTCTGAAACAGAGTCACTGGGCTGGTGGGTTGGCTCACCAGTTAAGAGCAGTGGCTACTCTTGCAGAGGACCCAGGTTCAGTTCCCAGCACCCACCTGGTGGCTAACAACTGTCTGTTAACTCCAGTTCCAGGGGATCCCATACCCTCTTCTGGCCTTTGTGGGTGCAGGCATGGGTGCACGTACATCCATGTAGGCAAAACACTCACACACATAAAATAAGTAAATCTAAGGTTGTCGTAGTGGAAGGCAACTGGGCACACTCACCAAGGCCGGCTGAACCCTCCTGGGCTGTGCTGTCTGTGACTGCTGGCTGCCCCTTAACAGTTACCACAATGACAATAGCCTGGCACAGGGTAGAACCCTGCACAGTTGCAGGCTACATATACTCCCTGACCCCCTGGGCCACCACATCTACACAGATGGCTGGGACTAGGAAACTGAGGCTAAGCAAGGCAGCCCATCCATCTGAGACCACACACATAGAGGCTGCTATTTGTTTGAAGCCAAAATGTCTCCCACAGACTTTTTTTTTTTTTTTTTTTTTGAGACGGGGTCTCAAGTGGCCAGGCTGGTTCAAATTTGCTACAAAGCTGAGGATGGCCTTGAGTTCCTGCTCGCCCACCTGTACTTCCAGGTACTGGGATTGCAGGCACGCACCACCACTCTTGCATGCTAGGCAACCCAGCCCCAGGCTCATACTTTAGATGCTCGACTCCAACTGGTGGCACTATTTTGAAGGTTATGGAGCCTTAAAAAAATATTTTATTTAGGGGCTGGAGAGACTGCTCAGTGGTTGAGAGCATGGACTACTTTTGCAGAGGACCTTGAATCGATTCCTAGCATCCACATGGTGGCTAACAACCATCCTTAACTCCAGTTCTAGGGGATCTGATGCCCTATTCTGACCTCATGGGCATTGCGTGGCATAGGTGCAGTTACATACATGCAGGCACTGCACTCATATACATAAAATAAAAATAATTAAAATTTTTTTTCCTGGGGGTTGGAGAGCTGGCTCAGTGGTTAAGAGCACTGGCTGTTCTTCCAGAGGATCCAGGTTCAATTCCCAGTACCCACATGGTAGCTATCAACTGTCCATAACTCCAGTTCCAGGGCATCTGATGTCCTCTTCTGACTCTGCAGGCACTTAGACACATGAAGGCAATACATTCTTATACAAAAAATAAAAATAATAAAATAAAAAATAAAGCAGGCTGAGCACAGACCAGGGGAACAAGTTAGTATGCAGTGTACCTCCATGGTCTGTGCGCCAGATTCCTGCCCTGAATTCCCACCTTGGCTTTCCATAATGATGAACTGTGTTTGTAAGCCAAATAAACCCTTTCCTCCCCAAGCTGGTTTGGTCAGCATTTATATAACAGAAGTAGAACTAGAACACATTCCAAACAAGCCCAGGCCCTAGCTCCATCATGGCGAGGAAAGAGACTACCGGCCCTGCTTCAGAGAATTCTCTCTCCTAAGGCCATTCATCCACCTCTGCTGTGACTATGTAGCCTCCCAGCCTCCTGCTGCCCCAACTCCTCTGCTCTTTCCCCCCTCCCACTTCCTATGTGCCCCAGAGAAATAAAGTCTCCCCTGTGGGGTTCTCTGCATCTACCTCACCAACCCGGGGCACCAGGCTGGATTTGTGGTCTTGGTTTCTGACTCTCTCCATACTCTCAGTGTACCACAGATGAACTAATGAGTGAATTAATGTATGAAATATTTCCCAGAAGCCCCATGGTGAGCTGATGGCAGACCCCGCCTCAGCTGTCAATCTTCCTGCCCTGGAATAAGTCACACCCAAATGGATTCTTTCGTCTTATTCTCTGCAGATGCAGTGATGCTGTCTGTGCCGTTTCATTGAGTCTCTGCCCATCCTAACCTGCACCTCCTCCAGCAGAGGCTTCATTTGTTCAACCACTGTGAAATGCAGCCCAGCAGCCGCTCTATGCCCCGCCTCCTGCTAAAAGCTGGAATGGCCTAGCTACCTTTGCACCTTGTGCTCAAACAGCACCTATTCTCTTGGCCAGGAGGAGGCGTCACTGTGCTCTGAGCTGAAAAAGGGGGATCTGAAGGCTTCCTAACTGCACTGGGCCCCCATAAGCAAGGTTGGAGACCACCTATCTGCAGGAAGCAGCTGCCAGAGAGAGAGCAGAAGCCTCAAAATGGAAGGGCTAACGGCTGCAGCCCATCACAGCCTTCGGGTTTCATGGGGGTCACCCCCAAGCTTCACCTGAGCAGTAGTAGCCAACAGGACCTGGCTTTTAAAGTGACAGAGAAGGAGAACCCCATGCTCTAGTTCCCCTTCAGTTGCTGTGACAAAACACTCTGACCAATACTAACTTGGAGAGGAAAAGGTTTATTTGGTTCACATCTCTGGGGTCACAGTTCATCACTGAGGGAGCCCAAGGTAGGAACTGAGGACGGGAACCTGCAAGTAGGCGCTGAAGCACAGGCCATGGAGGAATGCTGTTTACTGGCTTGCAGAATACAGAACAACCTGCCCAGGGGTGGCACTACCCACAGTGGGGTGGTCCTCCCACATCACTCAATAATCTAGAAGATGCCCCACAGACATGGCCACAGGCCAGTGCAATGGAAGCAACTCCCCGACTGAGGCTCCTCAACCCAAGTGTGTCAAGTTGACACTAAAGCTATTCAGTACACCCCACAAATCCCCATCCCTTCACTAAAAACAGATCTGTTAGCTGCAATTTGTTCTTAGAATGAGGCAAGGGAGGGATGGGGGTGTCTTGTTATATTCAACAAACTGTTTCTTCTCCTGAGTCTCTGTCAACATAAATGTCAGCTATAGGGAGATGTGCATGAGTCTATCTTTACGTGTGTGTTTACAGAGACTAGAGACAAGGATTCTCATCTTAACTTAGATGCAAAGGAATGGGAAAACACAGTCCATGCAACTGACTTTCCTCTTGTGTCACTTCAAGTTCAGAGCTAGTCATTTCTTCCAGAGGAATCTTGAATCTGTCACCAGCCCACAAAACCCCAGACCTCAGTTTCTGTTCTATAAAATAAGGGCTTATTGTGAACATCTAAGTCCCTCAGAAAGCTAATGTACCAGAAGTCTTTGATATCAATGAGAGAACACATACAACTTCTTATTAAAATGGCTAAATGCACGTACAAAAAAGTATTTTACAGTGCTAGGAAAAGAAGAGGGGATAGAGAAAGTCTAATATTTATCACTAGCCATTTTCTGTCAACATGTAAGAATGCCTGTATACACATCCAACACTTCTGCTGCACCAAATGGTTGTCATCATACTTCCCACGTTGAGGAGTCATTATAGAAGCCTCCATGAAGTATAAATAGCCAAGCTCATTTACAATGCGCTCACCTCTATTGCGTTCCAAGGTTACTTGCCTTTACAATGTCTTATCTGTGGATTTAAAGTTATATATTTCTATCCATGGGTGTCATCTTAATTGGCAGGTAGAAAGTCAGAATGAGATAAGGAAAAAGCAAATGTCCCTCCTATTTGATATGTCACACCAATCCGGAATGATCCTTTTTTTCTTTATGGGTATATTCTCAGAAGACAGCAGCAAGCCCAAACAAATCTGTCAGCAACAGGCTCCAAGCTTTCCTTCTCCATGGGCATGTTGCTTGTCAAGCACCCATGGCAAGTGAGAGGAGGAGGCTTCTTCCCCGCCAAATGCCTCACTCTTCTCCAGTAACTGTCTGCCTTGTTTTTATTTCTGTTGTTGTTGTTGTTGTTGTTGTTTCTCACAGTAAACCCCAGGAAGCAATTTCAAGTGGGAAAACTCAGATATAAGAGATGCATTTTTATTTTTTATTTTTTGGTCTTTTTGAGACAGGGTCTCCCTTTTAGTCCCAGCTGGCTTGGAACTCGTTCTGTAGACCAGGCTGGCCTTGAGGTCACAGAGATCTGCCTGCCTCTTCCTCCAGAGTGCTAGGATTAAAGCCATGTGCCACCACGNACCCTCTTCTGACCTCCGCGGCATTGCACGACACGGGTGCACAGACTTGCATACAGACAGTACATTCATACACATACAGAAATAAATAAAAATTTTAAAAATTTTTAAAAATGTTTTATTTGTTACTTTTATTTTATTTATCTTTTGTTTTGTTTTTGTTGTTTTTTGAGACAGGGTCTCCCTTTAGTCCCAGCTGGCTTGGAGCTCGCTATGTAGACCAGGCTGGCCTTAAACTCACAGAGATCCGCCTGTCTCTGCCTCCCGAGTGCTGGGATTAAAGGTGTGCCTAAGACAGTTCTTAGCTGCCATGTGGGTGCTGGGAATCAAACCCGGGTCCTCTGCAAAAGCAGTCAGTGCTCTTAATCGCTGAGCCATCTCTCCAGCCCCCATTTATTACTTTTATTATTCGTGTATGAGTGTATTGCTTGCATGTGAGTGCACCCACGTTATGCAATGCTGCAGAGATCATAAGATGACATCAGATTCCCCCTGGAACTGGTGTTAAGGATGACTCTTAGCCACTATGTGGGTGCTAGGAATCAAACCCGGGTCCTCCGCAAGAATAACCAGTGCTCTTAACTTCTGAGCCATCTCTCCAGCCCCATACTGCTGATTTTTACATAAAGAAATCAATCGTGGAGGTACGCACCTTTAATCCCAGCACTTGGGAGGCAGAGGCAAGTGGATCTCTGTGAGTTCAAGGCCAGCCTGGTCTACATAGGGAGTTCTGGGACAGCCAGAGCTACAGGGAGACCCTGTCTCAAACAGACCCCACCCCAAAACAAGAATTAAATCTTAGGGCCATCGAGATGGCTTAGTGGGTAAAGGTGCCTGCTGCTAAGCCTAACAATCTGAGTGGATCCCAGGACCCACGTAGTGGGGGAAAAAGAACTGACTCCTGCAAGTTTATCCTCTGACCTCCACACACATGCATCCCCACGCTAAATAAATAAATAATAAATTAATAAATAAAATTAAATGTTGGCCAAATATTTGTTATGCAGGACATCATGCAACTTCAACACTTTTCAGAGTTGATCAGTATTTTGATTTTATACTAATCATCAGGAGTGCTGAGGATACTTCTGCATGTAAATGCAAAAGCACAGAAGCACATTCAGGATATTTCAGAACTTGCTGAAAATTCTGTCTTAATCCAAAGCCAAACTTCATTTAATGTTGTTTTATGACACTCAAGTCAGCAACTCAAACAGAAATTTTTACAGAATGTGTTCATGTGTGTGTGTTGTGTGCATGGGTGTGCACATATATGTGAAGGCCTGGGGTTGACACAAGGAGTCTTCTGTCACTCTCCACCTTGTTCACTGAGGCAGGGACTCTCAATTGAACCCAGATCTCATGAATAGGACTAGTCCGGCTCCCCAGCTTGCCCCAGGCATCCCTGTCTATTCTAGTTCAGGAATTACAGGCTGACTGCCACACCTGCCCAGCATGGACTGGGTTCTGGAGGGACTGAGCTCCCATCTGCACAGCTGCTGGCAAGCACTTTATCCAATGAACCATCTCCCTAGCCTCTCAAATAGAAAATTTTAAAATCAAACATTCTGGGGCTGGAGAGATGGCTCAGCAGTCAAGAGCACCTACTGCTCTTGCAGAGGACCCGGGTTTGATTCCCAGCACCCACATGGTGGCTAAGAACCATCTTTAACTCCAGGTGTAGGAGAACCGACCCCCTCTTCTGACCTCTGCGGCATTGCACGACATGGGTGCACCAACCTACATGCAGACAGTACACTCATACACATAAAAAAAATAAATAAAAACTTTTAAAAAGTATTTAAAATCAAACATTCTGACATAATACAACTCAGAGACATAATAATTTGATGCCTCCTCACTGAGGAATCACATTAAGAAAATATTTGAAGGGGCTGGAGAGATGGCCTAGCGGTTAAGAACGCCGACCGCTCTTACAGAGGACCCGGGTTCGATCCCCAGCACCCACATGGTGGCTGAGAGCCGTCTGAAACTCCAATTCCAGGAGAACTCCAGTTCCAGGGGAATCCGAGACCCTCTTCTGACCTCCGCAGCATTGCACGACACGGGTGCACAAACCTGCATGCAGACAGTACATTGATACACATACTGAAATAAATAAAATAAAATAAAAAAATTTAAAAAAAAAGAAAATATTTGAAGTCTCTGTTTTCTTTTTTTTTATTATTTAATTTTATTTATTTCTGTATGTGTATGAATGTACTGTCTGCATGCAGGTTTGTGCACCCGTGTCATACAATGCCGCGGAGGTCAGAAGAGGGTGTCGGATTCCCCTGGAACTGGAGTTCTCCTGGAATTGGAGTTTCAGACGGTTCTCAGCCGCCATGTGGGTGCTGGGGATCGAACCCGGGTCCTCTGCAAGAGCAGTCGGCGCTCTTAACCGCTAGGCCATCTCTCCAGTCCCGAAGTCTCTGTTTTCTATAATTAAGCTACTATGTCTCTATAAGAGCAGGAACCTCTGAATGTATAGCAAAAACACTGCCATTTATAACACACAACTCAAATCTGTTCCAACGGAATGAGGCAGCACCTGTTGCTGCTGTGGTATGTCAGCACGCACGGTGCAAAGCATGCACATTGTATGTTCAAACCCAAGGCTGCAGTAAAGCCACACGATACAACACAGGTCAGAGTTGCCAGAAACACACTAGATTCATTACATGGTAGATTTTGGATTAATTTATGTTTTTTTTTTCAAACATTCAAAAATCCTTTACTGTTGCAAGTCTTCAAGACCCCCCACATTCAGTTACACCGCCCCATGGGGTGTGACCCACAGGGTAAGAAGGTGCAGCCCAAAAGAGGGAATGGGAGAGATGGGCAGACATGGAAGAGACTCAGGATTGTGAGTATTGAGAAGAGGGGAGCCAGGCTGAATCCTGCTGGGCCCTGTGGACAGGCCACAGAATTCCCCATCAGCACACTGGGAAGCCAGGCCACACATCTACCATCAGCTGGGAGATTTCCAAGGTGACAAGGCAGAGAAGAAAATCTCAGGGGCTTGAGGTTAGTAGCTGCAGGGGGCTGAAAACAGTGTCCCAGCCACTGTGCCACGGCCAGCTTAGGGGGACAGGGTGGAACCACAGACAGCGTCTGACCCTAGAAACAGGCAATGCTTTCCTCCATCAAATGCACAGAGAACTCAGGGCTGAGGGCATCAAGAGAGAACTCGAACCAGAAAATCTGCATCTGGGTGATGTGTGATAGTCCTAGGTGTCTCCTGCAGAGAGGGCAGATAAATTACTAAGTCACCACCCACAAGAAAGCAAAAGGAGACTGAGTCAATCACCTCCTCTGCAGGGACAAAGAGAAGTCAGTGCCTGATTTCAGAAAAGGGTGTCCTTCCCAGAATGTTCATTGTGAAAGCCACAAACTGCCTGAAACCCAGACAGGCTTCCATTCTTGCTTGGTGGGAGCTGAATGGGAAGTCACAACAAAATTTCTAGGCATGGCCGGTTATGTGTGAGCTCTCACGTTAACTGTACAGTTGGCTAGATGTGTTCTGGCTGGCTGGTCGTCCCAAGTGCCTGTCCACATCACACTCCTGAAGCCAAGTTTCACCTCACAGAAAGACTCCTTCTTCCTGCTGGTGTGCATAGTGTGGGGCGCTTTAGAACCCCAGACAGGATGAAATGGAAAGGCTTCTTTCAGAGCACCCATCTAGCCAGGTTGGAAGGATTTTCACATCCACTATTTAATGGTGGGAATCAGAGAACTCTTGCAAATCTCAGCCCAAGAGAGAAGCTAAGCCAGGCAGACCTTCTTTCCCAGGGAAGATCTGTAGGCCCTCAGGAGACTCTCCAGCTCTGCAGCCTCCTCCTGGGACTTTGCTTTACAATTTCTGTTTCCCTGCCCTTCCCAAGGGCTGTTTTATTATTCAAGAGATGAATTTCTCAAAGAATTTTCAGCCCTAAAAGTAAGAGCGGGTACCATGAAATCTAAAATGATGCAGCCCAGGATGGCACCCAAAGTAGGGCACCCCATTAAAATAGGGTTTCAAGGTGCACAACGGGAAGCCCAGGGTAATCCAGATTAAACAAATTCTCTCTCTCCTGTGTGTGGACAGACTGGAGGAAGGCAATGCCATCTTGGCAAGGCCGTTTTACAATCACCAGAGATACAGATGCTCATCTTTCTTACCTCTGAGCACTTCGCTTCCATCTTCGGTTACCTCACACTCAAAGAAGGCCGCCCCGCTTCGGCCACCTCATCCGTCATCCAGGCTGTAGGAAGGAAGGCTGAAGGCCAAACAGGACTCCTTCCCTACCTGCCTCTCAGAAAGATCCCACAGAAGTTCTGCCCAGCAACTTCTGCATACATCTCAGTGGCCAGAACTCAGATACATGACTGGATGTAGCTGCAAGGAAGTGTTGGGAAGTGTAGTCTTCCAGCTGGAACCACGTTGCTTGCCAGTCCAGGCGATTTCCATGACTGAAGGAGTAAAGGGGTGGGGGATGGGGGGACGAGGGGGGGACACATTTCAGAGAACCACTGCCAGAACCTCAGGAAGGTCCTCAAGGCCTGGCTTCCTGGCCTGACTCCAACTAGCAGAGCTTCCTCTAACATCTCCACACAGGCCAGGAAAGCTGGAGCTGCCCCATGGCCCCCTGCCTTCTTCTGGCCCTGCCTATGAGCCAGGCCTCATTCACGTAGCACGGCGAGCCTCGAGAAGTTTCTTAATGCTCCAGCTGAGGACCCGGTTCTCAGTCACGGGTGGCCTCTGAGTTCCACAGTGAAATATTCCTAAGAGAAGGAAAATTACCCAGAAAGTATCTCCCAAAGAAAAGTGGGCTTTAAAAAAGTTTGTCTCATGCAAAGCATTATCTTTAAGTCCTCCAGCTAGGCTAAAAGCCTGTCCCGTTCCTCCCTGGGATTCCTAGTGAATTAATAATGCCACTGATGAATATTCAAAAGTAGGCAGCTATTGTGCCTCCAAGCACATAATTAATTATTCATTACACATTTTTATTCACTGAATTAAAAAACACAGGGTGCTCAGGAAATGAAGTGTGATTCACGGCAGGGGCATGAAATTCCACACTGCCCCTTTAAGGACTATTATTCTCTATTTGTGGTTACCAAGCAACATAAATGCTGGGCAATTAGATCATGGGTTGTCCCTGAAGACTGATGGGATAATAAGCAGTAGTTAAGTATTAAGTTGACCCAGTGAAGGTCCCATCTGAATAAACCTGGCTAGGGCCACAGCTGGTGTCTTTTAAATGAAACTTTTACATTAAGACTGCACAGAAGGTGACACACGTAAAACGCGCTCAGCTGCAAGCCCCGTTTGGGTTCAAGGTGTCGCCCCTCAGACACTTCTGCAAAGCTGTGCAGGCAGCAAGTTACCTGCTCCCCTGTGGGGCTGACTAGACTGGGACATCAGGATCCTGTAAGGCCAAAGTCACTCGGAACATCTAGTCAGGAGGGGCAGAAAGCAGAGACCAGCCCTGCCCGACCAGACCTGAACCAGAAAGACCAGCCGGCCCCGCCCAGAACTGCAGAGCTGGAAGCTGCCCCTGCCTTGCAAGGGCCCTGGCTCCTATAATCCAGTAGAAGGGTCTCCCTGTCTTGGGCCTTGAGGCAGAGCCCTGATGACCCCAGGACTGGCGTGCCAGACCTGCCTCCTACACTCCAAACCCCTCTGGGATTGAATTCAGAGCTGAGTTATGTCTGTTTCAGAGTCTGATCCACAGTAGGCTTTGGACAAATGAATATTAAGGTTTGAGGGATGCAGTCCTCAGTTACTGTTACTTGGTTATAAAGCAAAACTCCAACTCATGATTTCACTTAGCTGTTTCTCTGGCTATACCAGGGTTGGCAACTCTCTTGACATACAGAGATGCTGTATACAGTGTACTCTGAAAAAAGGTTGCCTGGCAAAGGGGAAGGGTAGATCCTGAAGCCTAGCATGTGGTCCAGTCACCAAGTCATACTCCTGTCCAGTGGGATGAACTGACATAGAGTCTACAGCCTTAACACCCTGAACGCACCTTATTTAGGGTCAGGGAGAGCAGGACAGAAACCACCATATCTGCACTAGTGTATGTGTTTTTATTTGTTTTGTTTTGTTTTGGTCTTTTTTGAGACAGGGTCTCTCTGCAGCCCCAGCTGGCCTGAAACTTGCTATGTAGACCAGACTGGCCTTGAACTCACAGAGATCCACCTGCCTCTGCCTCTAGAGTGCTGGGATTAAAGGTGTGTGCCACCACGCCCAGCCCTAGTGTAAGTCTTAAAGTGGCTCTGTGAAGGGAGAGCCCCTAACAGCAAGTGGGGAACTGAAGCTTGAACAATCTGAACATCACTAGGGAGTGAGACAGGAATCAGGGGTTCACCTGCAGGCTGTCAGGGCTCTGGACCAGGCCTGTATTCAGTCAGCTAACAATGGGAAGGTATTAAAACAGATGGCACCTGGCAACCAGTGCAGAGCTCCCGAGGCCCCGGTGGCCACAGCACACCCCCTGTTCATGGCTGCTGGGCGTGAGGGGGTGAGGGGGCAGTGGAGGGGAGCTTTCCAGGAGTCAGGCAACAGTCGTAGTTGTCTTTGGATGAGAATGCAAACATGTTTGTTTTGACACCCAGGACTACCACAAAGGTGCGCACTTGTCCAAAGACAGCTGGCCTCACCGAGTCCGGAGGCTCACAAAGACCTGCAACTTCACCTCCCCGAGACCCACTGCTCTTCTGGCCTCCACGGACACCCACGTGCATGTGCATATACACACAATGCTTTGGGCCTGGCAGAGCCATAGGCCAGCACCCACGGACATGCCCCACCACCATCTCTCCACTGGTCAAATCCAGGCTTTGAACTAGAAGAGTTCTCAGAATGCCCCAACAATAACACTGTATAATTCTGTGTGGTTTACAAATGCAAACCCCACTGAAAGAAAAAGTCAAAACATCTGCACTTCCTGCCACTGAGATTTTGTATGGTTTTTTTTTTTTTTTTGAAGATGGGGGTGGTCATTTAGCTCAGAATGTCCCGTGATTCCCGCAGGTGACAGAAGATGATGGTTTTATTGTAGCTGTAGATCATTAATTTTATAGACAAAAATGCAGAAACACAGCTTATCTCTGTCTGCAGACATTTGCCATGCCAGAGCCTGAAACAGTTCTCAGTAGAAGATAAAGAATTCAAGTCCAGAGTTGTGCAGAGAGTGCAGGCCCCCCCACCCCAAAGCAGGGCTCATGGTAGGCACGAGAGGGGCAGCTGTACAGGCCATGGGTAAAGGCTGCTGTGAAGGAGGAGAGGCGCTAGGGAAGGGCTAGAGGAATGCCCCCCTCCACTGCCCTGCCTTCCAGCCCACGTCCCATCCTGACCCTGCACAGCCTGTCAGCACTGCCACTGGACCACGGACCTCATCATTGCCTGCATCCTTCCTGTGTTCTTTTCTGAGGAGTGAGCTTGTTTAGATTGGACTCTCTGAGATTCCAGCAAGGTGCCTGAGACAAAGAACACTTGTTAAAGGTTTGATAAAGAAAGGATGCATGGATGGATGAATGCATGGATGCATCGGGAATTGTTCTCTCTCTCTCTCTCTCTCTCTCTCTCTCTCTCTCTCTCTCGCTTTCTCTCTCTCATCCTCCTCCTCCTCCTCTCTTGAGGGGTCATGATTTGTAGGTTTAGGGGGGTCACTGGAAGGTTTGTTCTTGCAAAGTTCCTGTAAGTCCTCATGTGATTTCATCTTTAACTGCCACTTTAACTGGTAAGCTGGGCACGCTGGTGCTGCACACCTTTAAGTCCAGTGCTCGGGAGGCAGAGGATGGCAGAAAGGCAGGTGGATCTCTTTGAGATAGAGGCCAGACTGGTCTACACAGCGAGATTCAGGCCAGCTGGGGCTACAGGGAGACCTTGTCTCAGTCAGTCAGTCAGTCAGTCAGCCAGTCAGTCAGTCAGTCAGTCAGTCAATGGTGGTGGGTGGAAATGCCCGGGATAGCAGAGGAAGGAGCTGTGATGACAGGGGAAAGCACTGTCAGAAACAGCCACCTCAGAGGTCCATAAGTCAACATAAATGAGAACTGGTTATTCATGCAAAGCTCCCCCAGCTCAGACAGAACAGTGCCTGGTCTTTGGCCCCACCGCACTGCAAATCTCTTCTCCCAGACTGAGGCAAGTCTGGAAAACCAGCAGCTTTAGATGCCCAGAGGTTGACGTGTTTGGGGAGGAACAAGGGCGGCTCACCCCTGGCGACCTTGGTGAAAGTCAGTCTTCCTGGAAAATGCCCAGAATCAGCTACAATGAGACTAGTTCTGTGTGGGGCAAGGACAGACCAACAGACTAGTCAGGAACTGGACAGAAAGGTGTGGGAAGTGCCTCCCACAGAGAGGCCAGAGTGTGCCCAAGTGTCCGGACTCACACATGCTGAGGAAATCTGAAGGAAAAGGCCGGACAGGCTTTGAAATTCCTCAAATGCTGAATATATTCCTCCACCTGGACATACTATGGGTCAGAAGAGGGCGGATGCCTTCCTGACCCACATGACTGGACAGCATGCTGACCAGTAGACCACAGACACTGGTGGGGCCTGTGAGCCAAGCCTAAAATCAAAACAGATAAGAACTTTTAAACTGCCAGGCATGGTGGCACACACCTTTAATCCAGCACATTTGGGAGGCAGAGGCAGTTCAAGTTCCAGGACAGTTGGGGCTACAGGGAGATCCTGTCTCAAAAAGACCAAAAAAAAAAACCTTTTAAACTGAGTGCACACATCCGTAGGTACATATGCTACCAATAGATACCACAGATTTAGTTCAGGCAAATTAGTCAACAAAAATAAAAGTGCTACAATGACCAATCTTGGTGAACAGAAGGCAGAGAGACCAAGAAGGGGCCAGTAACAAGATGCATCTTTCTAGGGTACATTACCAATGACCTACTTCCTCATTAAGTTCCGCCCCCTCCTCCCCAACACCTACCAATGGTGGCACCAGATTATGAATCCATTATCTACAGATTAGGTCAGCCCTCAGGATCCAATCACCTCCCAAAAATCCATCAGATGCCAACAAAGGCCCTACGACTCGAGCCAGTAGCAATATCTCAGACTTAAGCCATAACACCATAATACATTAAAATACTCAACATTCAATAAGGAATTCTGATATCTGCATAGAAACGGAAAAGCAAAGGGAGTGGAAAGTAGTTGTGGAAACTTTGCCTGGAGAGGTCCAGATATTGGAATTAATAGACAGTAGCACCAGCTGTTTTATATATATATATATATATATATATGCATATCTATCTTTGTATATATGTATATATATATATCTTTGTAAAATATTAAAAGAAAGTATGGTCACAATGGCTTAAGAAACAGAGAATATCGTGGAAGTGGATTTTTATTCTGAAAATTCTGAGGCTAGAGAGATGGCTGAGCAGTTAAGAGCACTAGCTGCCCTTGTAGAGAGGACCTGGGTTCAGTTCCCAGCACCCACATGGCAGCTAATGACTGTCCATAACTGCAGCTCTGCAGGATCTGATGCTCTCTTCTGATGACCTCCAGGGGCATTGCACAACAATGCATGCAGGCAAAACACTCATACCCATAAATAAAAATAAAAATTTTTAAATGAAACTTCTGGAACTGAAAGGAAAAAAATCCCAATGTGCCCAACACCAGATCCGAAAAGAGCTGCAGACGGAATCCACAGACTTAAAGATGGAGCCATAGAAATGACCCACTCTTGTGAGAAGAGTATGATGATATGTATACATGAAAATGCCACCAAAAGCCCATTTATCATGTAGGCTTACTAGAAATGTAACTGAAAATAATAAGAAAAAAAATTCACTCTTAAGAAAACAGAAAAATACAAAGATCTTAAAAACAAATGAAGAGAAGGGGCCAGAGAGATGGCTCTTGCAGAGGACCTGGGTTCAAATCTCAGCACCTATATAGCCTCTATAACTACAGTTCCAGGGGATCTGATGTCCTCCTCTGACCTCCTCAGGCAGTGCATGACATAGGTGCACTTACATACATGCAGGCAATACACTCATACACATAAAATAAAAATAAATATATCAAAAAAAAGAAGAGAGGCTGGAAGATGGAAGAACGCTGAGCTGTCAGCACGTAACAGAAAAGATGGATTGTGAAGATCTAATGGCCCAGATTTCCCAAACTTGATGAAAAACATATTGTATTCTACAATCTCAATGGGAGTAAATGCAGAGCACTCCACTTTAGGATCACCATAGTCAAACTGCTAAAAAAAGACAGAAAACTTTGAAAGCCACAGAAGCAAAATGACACACTTGGGAGAAACAGTATATTGGGGGTCACCTCTTACCAGCAACCTTGAGGTTCAAACACAGCAAAGAAAGGTCTTGAAAGTGCCTGCTCTAGTTACTGTCCGTTGCTGTAAATAAACACGAAATCAAAGGCAACCATGGCCAGGAATGGTGGCCCATGCCTTCCCTAGGGAGGCAGAATCAGGTGGATATCTGTGAGTTCAAAGCCAGCCTGTTCTACATAGAGAGTTCCAGGCCATGTGGGGCTATGGGGAGACACTGTCTCAAAAAAAAAATGCATATTACAGGGCCTGCAAGATGACTCTGTAGGTAAAGTCACCTGCCACCAGGCAGGATGCCCGGAGTTCTATCCCTGGGACCCACATGGTGGACGGAGAGAACTGACTCCCTCGGATTGTCCTCTGACCCACATATGTGCTGTGCACATACACATCCGTATATATACAAATAAATGTAATAAATTTTAAAAGAGAAGCATATTCAGACAGTACATTCATACACATAAAAAAAAATAAACTCAGAACATGACCTAGAAGAAAAAAAAAGGAAAAAAAATTTAAAAAAACAAGTGTGTGCCACCAATATTTAAAAAAAAAGAGAGAGAAGCATATTATAGTGTCCAGAGCCTCTATTCAACACCAAAAAATGTATTAAAAGAGTGAAAAGAAGAATAAAAAGTGATAAGTCAAACAGAAAACAAAAAGTATTATGGAAAACATAAACCAACCACGTTGATATCGATAGTTGTATTAAATGTAAGTGCACAAGATACTTCAACAAGAAGACAAAGACTTCAAGATTGGGCTGAAAAATGAAAGCCAGCTTAAACCACCTAAATCAACATTGCTTTCTTTTTTAATGTGGAAAAGTTTTTCCTGGATTTTCTTCTTAATTTAGCTTTTCATGATATTTCTTCATAGTAAGGTTCAGATTACGTATGTTGACAGTTACTATTATCACAAATTTGCACACCATTAATACATTATGTAAAAATGTATATGATGATAGCTGGGCATGGTGGCACACACCTTTAATCCTAGCACTTGGTAGGCAGAGGCAGGTGGATCTTTGTGAGTTCAAGGCCAGCCTGGTCTACAGAGTGAGTTCCAGGACAGCTGGGGCTACAGGGAGACTCTGTCTCAAAAAGCCAAAAAAAAAAAAAATTGTATGTGATGTGAGTTTGATCCTTTAGTGATGCTAACTTTAGTATCTTGGTCAAGGTGAAGCTTCATTTTTTATAGTAAAAGTACATTTTTATGATTAATTTCTGGCATGTAATTGATAGCAAAATACATTGAAAGTAAAAGTTTATTAAATTGTCTCAAACTTTAAAAAAATGAATGAATCCATATGAGAAACGTGTCTTATATTCAAAAACACCAATGGGGTAAAAGTCCAAGCATAAAATATTATTTACTATGCAAGGAATAAATAAAGAACTTAGGTAGCTATACTGAAGACACTTTAACCTGGGGATGTAGCTTAGTGGTAGAATGTTTGTTTAGCATATGCAAGACCCTTGCAGTGCTACACATGCATACACACACATACAACTAGAGACAAAGAGGAATATTTCCTAGTGACTAAAAGATCAACACACACCTTACAGTAAAGCCCTAAAATGTATAAATTGAGTAACAAAAGTGACAGCATTATTCACAGTAGCCAAGAGGTGGAAGTAACACAAATATCCGTCAAGAGGGGATGGACAAAGAAAATGTGGTGTATGCATACAGTGGGGTACTCTCCAGCCTTTAAGCAGAAGGAGGTCTTGTCAGCAGCCACACATGGTATGCTGTATAGCTTTAGTGTCAACTTGACACACCTGGGTTGAGAGAGCCTCAATTGGGAAATTGGCTCCATTGGACTGGCCTGTGGCCACATCCATGGAGAATTGTCTAGATTGTTGAGCAATGTGGGAGGGCCCAGCCCACTGTGGGTGGTTCCACCCCAGGCAGGTTGTTATGTACAATGTAAGAAAGCAGGCTGGGCATGGGCCAGGGAAGCAAGCCAGTAAGCACCATTCCTCCATGGCCTGTGCTTCAGCTCCTGCCTCCAGGTTCCTGCCCTGAGTTCCTATGGTGGGCTCCCTCAGTGATGAACTGTGACCTAGGAGATGTGAGCTGAATAAACCGTTTCCTCCCCAAGTTGGTGTAGGTCAGAGTGTTTTGTCACAGCAATTGAAGAGAGCCTAGAAGAGAAATTGGTACCAGAGAGTGGGCTATTGCTGTGACAAACTGACTTTGGTGTTTTGGGGGAGGATTGTGGAAGCATTTGGAACTTTGGGTTAGAAAAATCATTGAGTGCCTAAAGATCGTTGCTGTGGAGCTTGGAGCAGTTATGCTGAAAGAGTTGTAGACGATGGAGCCCTGGCTTGCGAAGCTTCAAGGGGAAGAAAAGACCATCAGGGCTCTTTGCATGATATTTTTTAATTAAGAATCTGTGGGTTCTTGTCAGCTGGAGCTGAAGAATTGGCTGTAAGTAACAAGAGACCAGAACCTGAAGTGAAATCTTTGCTTTACTGGGACAATTAATGCTGGTTAGCTGGGGCTGAAAAATCAGCTGTAAGTAACAAGAGACCAGCATCACTGTGGTGAAATCTTCTGGGAAGAATTTCCTCAGGGTCAGCAAACAGAAGCTGTGGTTCAGAGGGGATCTGACCCTCTGCCTCAACCCAGAAGCAGGACTTAGTAATGTGTAAGAGACTCCTATATGGTTCTGGTGTTGAAATGTGAAGGGGTCACAGAGAACAACAGAAGCTTGGCACTGTGAGAGGTCAGGAAAGACCATTGGTGGAAGTGCACCTCGGTTGCAGTAAAGACTCCAGGATTGTAGGGGCCATGGAGAGAAGCTGAGGCTTTGCACCAGGAGAGGTCAGAAGAGACCATTGGTGAAGGTGCTGCCTCAGTTTCAGTGGTGACCCTAGCGTTTTGGAAATGCCGGAACCATGGGACAACCACCAAGAGCAGCAGCAGGTGTGGAATGGAGTCGGCCTGGGCCTGTGAGATGAGCTGTGTGTGCTGTGGATGGCAGAGTCAGAGAAGTGGAGCTGTGAACCCCTTTGGAGCCCAGAAGATTGTGAGTGAATCCCAGGTGTCCAGCCTTGAGCTACTTTGCTGGACTTAGGTTTTGTTTGAGTGTGCTTGATTCTTCCCTTTGAAATAAGACAGTACTTGTTTTGGATTTTACAGCAGCCCACAGTTAAGAGACTTTTAACAAACTGTGAACTTTTAAGTGTTTGGACTTTTTAAGAACTGTGGAGCTTTTAAGGCTGTACTGTCTTAGGTTGTGATGATTAATGTTAACATCATACCTTAGGGACAAGAAATGGAAAGGTGATGGTTGAATAGTGATGTGTTTTGCGTATCGAGTTGACAAGGGGTCAATTGTGCTGGATAGCTTTAGTGTCAACTTGACACACCTGGGTTGAGAGAGCCTCAGTTGGGGAATTGGCTCCATTGGACTGGCCTGTGGCCACATCTGTGGAGAATTGTCTAGATTGTTGAGCAATGTGGGAGGGCCCCGCCCACTGTGAGTGATGCCACCCTGGGCAGGTGGTTGTGTACCATATAAGAAAGCAGGCTGGGCATGGGCCAGGGAAGCAAGCCAGTAAGCAGCATCCCTCCATGGCCTGTGCTTCAGCTCCTGCCTCCAGGTTTCTGCCCTGAGTTCCTATGGTGGGCTCCCTCAATGATGAAGTGTGACCTAGGAGATGTGAGCTAAATAAACCCTTTTCTCCCCAAGTTGGAATTGGTCAGAGTGTTTTGTCACAGCAATTGAAGAGAAACTAATATACATGGCTCAACCTGGGGAATGGTATGCTAAGTGGAATAGATCCACCACAGACGCCGGACGTGGTGGTGCACGCCTTTAATCCCAGCACAAGGGAGGGAGAGGCAGGTGGATCTTTGTGAGTTCAAGGCCAGCCTGGTCTACAGAGCGAGCTCCAGGCCAGCTGGGACTAAAGGGAGACCCTGTTTCAAAAATACCAAAAAAAAACCCCAAGAGGTAACAGACAATCCTCTTACATGGGGCATCAACAGAGTCAAATTCAGAGACATAGAAAGCAAATGGGTGACTCCCTGCAGTGAGGGATGGTGGAAATCGGGAGGCTGCTGATCAGTGAGTGTGAAACTTCAGTTTTGTAAGATGAAAAGCTTCCAGAGTTATTTTTCACAAGGTGAGTGCATTTCCTACTAATGAAATGGACCGTTAAAACTGCTTATGATGGTGAATGTTCCACTGGGTTTTAGCCACAACTAAAAATGAAAATTAGGACTTGGGCTTTTTCATTGATTTCTAGTTCCAACAAGACCTCTAACAAATACAGTAAGACCCACAACTACAAGACTGACAATCACAACAAAATCTACACCTACAAGCTCCAACATCAACGAGAGTCTCCACTCTTCTCCAACACCTTCACAAACATAGACCCCCCCCCCCAAAAAAAACAACCGGTACCTACTACACCTTTTCAACTTCAGACAACAAAACCCCAGGCAACAACACTGGGTACAGGAACAGCATTCTGTACTGCAGACTAGAATGTCACTGAGATGTCTTCAGCCACATAACAATCACACTGAAGGCCCATCCCAACACAAAGCCACGAGTGACCTCGGCTAAGCTTTTCATTGTTGGAATCTCCATTGCCGTCTTGAGTGCTGTGGCTGTGGCAAAGTGTATTCACTTCAAAAAGAAGATATGCTCACTAAGCGGGGTCACCTTCCATGTCTCTAAGCTCTGAGCTTTTCAATGTGCAGTTCTGCCAGAACCTGGAACAGAAGACCCAGTCTGCCTTATTGAGGATCGCCTTTATCCCATGGACTAATTAGCCCTCTGAGGAACCTTCTGCCCATGACTGCAGCCAGATATGACTGAGCCAGACAGACACCCTTTAAACTCCAGGACACTTTTGAGTATCAGTTGATCTGGTCCCCACTTGTCAGTGGCTGGTGGCTCACTAGCTTTCTACACTTAACCTCACTGTTAATATCATCCTAATCTTTTACACCAACACTACCTCGGTCTCTCTAGTCACTCCAGAGCTTTCTCTCAAGTATGAGCACGTCAAACTTTTGTGTTTCCTTAGATCAGATCCCATAATTCTATCACTGGTAATATATGTAATGAAGTTCTGTGTTGTTTACTAAAACCATCAAAAGCCTGAGTGTTGGTAGATTCTAATATCCAAGAGATAAATAAAACCAACTTTTACAAAAAACAGTATCTTGCAGAAGATTCATTTTATTAAGCACTATGGCCTTGATACCAAAGCCAGGTGTGACAACCAAAAGAAAAAAGAAGAAAAGAAAAAACAATAGATCAATATCCCAGGTGAAAGACGTGAAATTTTAAATCAATTACCAACACAGCAAATCTAGTGAGATGAGTATGTGCATGTACACATGCATGATCATTCACCATGACCAAACAGGGCTTGTCCCAGAAATGCAAAATTGGTTTAAGATCTGAAAATTAACTAATATAATTGCATCAGGTCACTTTCTTTGTTGTATAAACACCATGACCCAATATGCTGTATTAAAGTGTTTCTGTTAGCTGACAGTTCCAGAGGGCTAAGAGCCCCTGTGGCAGCAGGCAGGGCGGCAGGAAGCTGAGAGCTGAGTACAAATAGGAAGCAAACAGAGAAGGAACTGGAAGTGGGACCAGGCTATGACCTCTCAGAGCCTATCTCCAGCAAGGCAACACCTCCTAAACACCCCAAATAGCACCACTAGCTACAGAGCAAGTGTTCAACTGCTTGAGCTTATGGGTGACATTTCTTATTTAAACCACCACATTAATGCACCATATCAATAGAATAAAAAATGAAAAGCACTGTGGTGGTTTGAATGAGAATGTCCCCCATAGGCTTCAAGTATTCAGATATTTTGTCCCCAGTTGGTGGCGCTGTTTTGGGAGATCTTAGACGGTGTGGCCATGCTGGAAGAAGTACATCATTGGGGGCAGGCTTAGTGAGTTCAACAAGCCTTGCAGTAGTCTCCAGTTGCTCTCTTTCTGCTTCCTGTGCTCATTGGAAGATGTGAGCCTTGGCTTTGTGCTCCAGCTCCTGCCACCATGCCTCCCCACCACAATGGACTCTAATTCCCTGGAACTGTCAATTGTAAGCTCAAATAAACTCTTCCTTTTATAAGTTCCCTTGGTCATGGTGGTTTTATCACAGCAACAGAAAAGTGACTAATACAAGCACCTTATAGGAGCTGGAAGCTGGGTCATACTTCAAAGAATATACCGCTCTTGCAAAAGACCTGAGTTTGGTTCCCAACGTCCATGCTGAGTGGCTCACAGCCACCTGTATCTCCAACTCCAGGGGCTCTTATGCCCTCTTCTGGCCTCTGTGGGCACCTACATACATGGTACACATACAGGTTTGCAGGTACACACAGGCACATAATTTAAAAAATAAAATGGTTGAGTATGGTGGCACATGCCTTTAATCCCAGCACTCAGGAGGCAGAGGCAGGTGGATCTGGAGATCCAGGTCAGGTTGAGCTACATAGTGAGTTTTAGGCCAGCTGGGGCAACAAAGAGACCCTGTCTCAAAACACACACACACACACACACACACACACACACACACACACACACACAAGAAAAAGTTTTTTATTTTTATTTATTTTTTTTTTAATTTTTTATTTATTTATTTATTTTTATGTGTATGAATGTATTGTCTGCATGCAGGTCTGCGCACCCGTGTCGTGCGATGCCGCGGAGGTCAGAAGAGGGTCTCGGATTCCCGTGGAACTGGAGTTCTCCTGGAATTGGAGTTACAGACGGTTTTAGCCGCCATGTGGGTGCTGGGGATCGAACCCGGGTCCTCTGCAAGAGCGTCGGTGCTCTTAACCGCTAGGCTATCTCTCCAGCCCAAGAAAAAGTTTTTTAAAAACACACAATAATCTTAATAGATCCAGAACAAAAATTTGAACTTTCATCCTAGAAACCCTGAACAAGGTAGGAATAGGAAGGCAATTCCTCAGCCCCATGAATGCTGTCCACAGAAAGCCTAAGCACATGTAACAGTGAGAGACGGAAGAAGTTCCTCTGAACTCAGAAACCAGGCAAGGAAATCCACCCACAACACTGCTCATCACATTCTGGGCGGTCCCAGCCAGTGCAGCAGGCAAGGGAAGTAAATGAAAGCCATCCAGACAGGAAGAGATGTAAGACTAACTATGCATGGCATTATCCTTCAAGGGTTCAGTCTAAGAAATAACATACACACACCACACAACACATACACAATACACTCACAACACACACATATACAATATACACACAACATACACATAACACACACATATACAACACACATACACACACACACACACACACACACATACTACCCGAGCTAATTAGTGAGCTTAGCAAGTTCACAAAATACAAGATTAATCTACCAAAAGTAATTGGACTTCCAAACACCAGACATAAAAATAGAATTTTTGAAAATCTTGTTCATAGTAAGATCAAAAAGACTACAATGGGCTTGGAGAGGTGGCTCAGCAGATACGAACACTTGCTGTTCTTCGAGGGGGCCCGGGGTTCAGTTCCAGCACCCACGTGGCAGTTCCATTGTCCTATTCTGACCTTCAGCAGGCACTTCACACACACCAATAAACATACCAGCGATCAACACACTTGTACAAATAAAAAATTTAAAAAAAAATTTTTTTGGTCTTTTCCAGACAGTGTTTCCCTGTAGCCCCAGCTGTCCTGGAACTCACTCTATAGAACAGGCTGTCCTTGAACTCACAGAGATCTGCCTGCCTCTGCCTCCCAAGTGCTAGGATTAAAGGCGTGCACCACCGTGCCCAGTGTAAATAATTTTTTAAAAAGTATTTATGACTAAGGTTAACAAAAGACGCACAAACTTCATATACTGAAACTATAAGACACTATGATGGAGATAAAGAAATTTCAGGGGGCTGGAGAGATGGCCTAGAGGTTAAGAGCACCAACTGCTCTTGCAGAGGACCTGGGTTCGATCCCCAGCACCCACATGGCGGCTGAGAACCATCTTTAACTCCAGTTCCAAGGGAATCTGACTCCCTCTTCTGACCTCTGCTTCATTGTACAACATGGGTGCACAGACCTACATGCAGACAGTACATTCATACACATAAAAGAATAAATAAAATTTAAAAAAAAAGAAATTTCAGGTGAGTAGAGAGAGCCCGACCGAACACATGGACTGGAGACGCGATATTGTTAGGATTGTGGGTAGTTGCCACGCTGATCTGTGCATTCAACAATCCTAATCCCTATGTAACCTCGGTCGGCCCAATGAAACTGACTAGCTAAAATTCGTACGGGGAGCTGAAGAGATGACTCTGTGGTTAAGAGCACCTAGGTTTGATTCCCAGCCCCCACCCACACTGGATGGTTCACAACCTTCTGTAACTCTAGCTCCAGGAGATTGGATGCCCTCTTCTGGCCTCCATGGGTTCCTGCCTGTACATAGTGCACAGAGGTTCATGTAAGCACACACACAAATAAATGAATATTTTTAAGAAAAAAATAATAACCGGCATTTTAAATATTCATATAGAAATGCCAAGACCAAGAATAACTAAAATGATTTTTATTGAAGTTTTGTGCATTTCATACAACATTTTTCAGTCCAATTTAGACTCATTCCCCTTTCCATGCTGCCCACCCCACCTGAGTTCATGCATTCTGCCATACATATCTTTTTCTCAGTCTTTAAATTTAGAGTTTTTCTATGCAGGGGATTATTGTTTGGGGGAGAACTTTACTGTTTCAGTTGGTTCTTTGTCCCAGTTCTTTTGTTGTTGTTGTTCCCTCCAATTTGTATTGCTTCAAATATGCATATAAGTCTGAATATAAGTGGTAGGTTACTTTTAGAGCCCATTAAGGGATTCACATTGTAAGAGCACAGTTGCTTTTAGATAAAAAACAAAAAAAGGGGGCTGGAGAGATGGCTCAGCGGTTAGGAGTGCCAACTGCTCTTGCACAGGACCTGGGTTCAATTCCCAGCACCCTCATGGCAGCTGAGAACAGTCTTTAACTCCAGTTCCAGGGGAATCCAACACCCTCTTCTGACCTCCACGGCATTGTACAACACAGGTACACCAACCTACATGCAGACAGTACACTCATACACATAAAAAATAATAAATTAAGAAAAAGAAATATAACATTAATGTTGCTCAAAATGATTTTTAAAGGAGAATACAGTTGAAGACCTTACATTGCAAAGCCCTAAAGTTAACCCAGTCTAAGTTCAATGACAGAACTGAGCCCAGGCTAAAATGTTATCCCACTGACAGTAAACATTTACAGAGGTCCCAAGGTAACTCAATAGGGGAAAGAATGCTTTCTTTTCAACAGATGCTATGAGAAGAATTGGCCATCTACATGCAAAAGGATTGAGACTCTTACCTCACACCATAAGCAAGAATGAATGCACAATCATTCATAACCTCAAATATATGAGCTATAGGATTGAAGAAAGCTTAGAAAAAAACAGCACCTGTCAACACGCCGACACAGAGAGGGGAAATTTCAGAAATGCCTAGATGAAGCGCCCCAGGTGATCATGGCTACCGAGAGGGAGGATCGGTCTTTTCCAGGTACGAGCCCTCTGATAGGGTTTCGCATATATAGGACTGTCCTCCAAGCCCCATCTTCCTGAATTCAGCTATGTCCACTTGCAAAAGCTCATCACAGCTGGGCCTATAGACTCTTGACCTCCCTTCATTGAAGGAGGGGTAGGAGAGGGTCACAGCACCTTCACCTGAACATCCAGCCATAACTCTTGACCCATGGTAGGCACGTGGCCTTAAGAAAGGCCTACAGTATATAGACTGGGAATTTAAAGGAAGAAGGCTTCCATGGAAACCATCATTCATACTTGCTTGATGGGTGAAGACTTTCTGATACAGCCTTGGACAGCAGAGGGTTGGGGGGCAGGAGGGGATGCTCACACTCCTGTAAGTAACTTCTCATCCATTGCTCAGTAAGTAAGATCAAGAAATTCACTGGTTCCCCAGAGTGAACTTTGGTGAAATGGTGCCTCGGATCCTCCACAAGAGCAGCCTGTGCCTTCCACCACTGAGCTACCACTCCAGCCCCAAACTTCACATCAGATCAAAGCACACTAGCTCATACCACCACAAACTGGATTCTTTGTTTCTTAATGTTTTTAACTAGAACTCATCATTCATTTAACAAACAGGTATTGAACCAGGCCCTCTGTCACACTCAGCACCAGTCAGTAAGGGAACAAATGAGTCTGGATGTGTGTCAATAAAACTTTATTTACAAATGTATGCTACAGGGAGATTTGACCCACTGATCTAAGAACACAAAGAAGAAAGAGGAGGGGCGAAAGAGACAGCTCAGTGATTAAGAGCACTGGCTGCTCTTCAAAGGATCTGGGTTCAATTCCCAGCACACACATGGTGCCTGACAACTTCATAACTCCAGTTCCAGGGAATCCAACGCCCCCCTCTGATCTCTGTGGGCATTGCATGACGTGGGTACAGTTACATACATACAGGCAATACACTCATACACATAAAATAAAAAATAAGGATTTTTTTTTGTGTCTTTTTGAAACAGGGTCTCCCTGTAGTTCCAGAACAGCTGGGCCTACAGGAAGACCCTGTCTCTCAAAAAGACAAAAAAAAAAAAAAAAAAAAAAGCAAAGACAGCAGTTTTTCCTAGTTCCTGAAGTTCTATAAAACTAAAAAAAATAAATAAATAAACTTTGATCTAGGGACTTTGACGTGATAAAGACCCTATTGCTGAAAACACCACACATGTTGTAAGAAATCAAGACAGAACCCAATAGAAAACTTCCTCCCTGATGGCTAGCTTTCAATGTTTCCAAAGGTGCTATCAGGCTACTAGAGAAGAGAAGGCCTCAATGGTCTCACCCAGCTGTGACCCCTGTCACCTGCATTACCAACCTACCAAGCAAGACGTGTTCACTGGTGCAATGGTGGTACAACTATTATAAGAGCTACCAATTGCTCTTGGATTGGGTTTGAGATGCACTCCACAGGAGGGAACCCATGAGGTCACGGGGCTTTGCTGAATTTGCTAACTGCTAAATGTCTGTGTTTATATGTACAGACAAAGACTACTTTAATTAAGGCTACTCAGCCTTAATCAGAGAAGCTTCTCCTTGCAGTGGACAGTGGTGACTGTGAGACACATGGCTGCCCAAGATATGAAAAATAAGGGAGGGTTGAAAGCTCAGTTCTGAATAAGCCATTTCTTTGGAGACAAGGATTCGGTATTTTGCCTGATTAGCCTGGAACTCACTATGTACACCAGACTGGTCATGAACTGACAGAGATCCTCCTGCCCCTGCCTCTGCCTCTGCCTCTGCCTCTGCCTCTGCTTCTGCCCCTGCCCCTGCCTCTGCCTCTGCCTCTGCCTCTCCCTCCTGAGAACTGGGATTTGTGTGTGCACCACACTCACCCAGCCTTAAATAAGACCTTTATACCACCCACTCTAAGGCTCTGGGAATACTGCAGAAGAGAATCAAACAGAATGTAAGAACCAAAAAGAATGGAGAGGAGGGCTTCAAAATGCCGTCTTCGAGGCATGGCACAGGTATGACGGTCATGGCACAGGCCTTGCCGACAGTCAGTCACGAGCAGGGGAAGAGCTAGGGGACATCATTTATTTCCGAACTATCGGCTACCGACAGATTCCAGGAGAGAGGGACTAGTTCGGCTACTGACAGATTCCAGGAGAGAGGGAGTCATCATGGTCAGGTGTGTACCCACAGGTGAGCCTGCTAGGCTCTACCGGATAGTTCCAAAATCACACAGATGACCCGACCAGGGGTCACAAAACAAAAAACATGTGCCGGGCGTGGTGGCGCACGCCTTTAATCCTAGCACTCGGGAGGCAGAGGCAGGCGGATCTTTGTGAGTTCAAGGCCAGCCTGGTCTACAGAGTGAGTTCCAGGACACCTGGGGCTACAGGGAGACCCTGTCTCAAAAAGACAATGAAAAAAAAAAAAAAAAAAAAAAAAAAAAAAAAAAACATGAATATGGGACAGAAATTTATAGGGGACTCACAGGGTGGGAGGGAGGTAAAGGAGGGTGTGTGGGGAGGGCAATCCAGATGTAGTTTATACAGATATGAAATTGTCAAAGAACAACTTAAATTTAAAAATATTCCCCCATGCCGGGCGTGAGTGAGTTCCAGGACAGCTGGGGCTACAGGGAGACCCTGTCTCGAAAAGACAAAAAAAAATTCCCCCGAAAGCTTTTAGACCTCAGGGCTGGAGAGATGGTGACCTCCCTGAATACTTCTGTCATCACGTGTAACTGCCAAAGCCTCTAAGTACAGTTGTCCCTTAGTATCAATGGAGAGTTGGTTCCAGGGCCCCCATGGATGCCCAAATGGCATAATTTGCATATAAGCTATGTGTGCTAACCTGTATACTTTAGGTAATCTCTGGACCACTGGACTATCTCAGGAGCAGTGACTATCTCTTGCAATCAAAATGCTACATTAATAGTTGCTCAGTACAGACACAAGTTTGTTTGTTTGTTGTATTTTTGAGACAGGGTCTCACTTTAGCCCCAGCTAGCCTAGAAGTTGCTTTGTAGACCAGACTGGCCCTGAACTCACAGAGATCTGCCTGCCTCTGCCTCCCAAGTTCTGGGATTAAAGGTGTGCACCACCATGCCTGGCTAGATGCAAGTTTTAAGAATTTTCTTCAGCCTGGCGTGGTGGTGCACGCCTTTAATCCTAGCACTTGGGAGGCAGAGGCAGGCGATTTTTGTGAGTTCAAGGCCAGCCTGGTCTACAGAGTGAGTTCCAGGACAGCTGGGACTACAGGGAGACCCTGTCTTGAAAAAAACAAAATAAATAAATAAATAAATAAATAAATAAATAAATAAATAAATAAGTAAACAAATAGGGGCTGGAGAGATGGCCTAGCAGTTAAGAGCATTGACTGCTCTTGCAGAGGACCTGGGTTTGATTCCCAGCACCCACATGGCGGCTGAGAACCGTCTTTAACTCCAGTTCCAGGGGAATCCGACTCCCTCTTCTGACCTCCGCTTCATTGCACGACACGGGTGCACAAACCTACATGCAGACAGTACATTCATACACATAAAAAATAAAATTTTTTTAAAAAGGTTTAAAAATAAATAAATAAACAAATAAAGGAAAAAAAAAAAAGATGACATCATGAGCTTTGCAGGTAAATGTCTGGAGCTAGAAGATATCATGCTGAGTGAAGTAACACAGTCCCAGAAAAACAAATGACAAATGGTATCCCTCATCTGTGGATGCTAGCGCCAATTACCTAATTGTATGGCAAACTGAGCAACATCAATGTGATCTGAAAACAACTGTGCTCTTATATTGTAAATCTCCTAAAATATAATAAACAAATAATAAAAAAAGAAAATGCTACTCCATCTCTGTCAGTGACACCTGTCTACCCTGCCCAGCCCAAGACATGGGAGTCAGCCAGGAAGACCTTTACACCTCCAAATCTGCAAATCCCAAAGACCTCTCCCCACACAGGCCTCAGCAGGCCCATTGCTCTGTGCTGCGATTCTCTGACCTGCTTAGGCCCTGACTCTGCCCTCCAGCTCCTGACTGGTTCCCTTAAGTCTATAGGTTGGAGAAATACAAATCTATGGCTTCCTGGAGCCACAGGAACTTTCTAGAACCTGAATAACTTTGTCCTTCTCTTCAATATCCTTCATTTCTCCTTCATGCCACATGTCAGCCCCTGGAGTCCTCAACTCCCAGCATTCCTAGGCTCATACTCTGAGACTTGCTGTGATGGTTCGTCTGTGGTCCACTTGACACAATACAGAATCCCTGTGAAGGCAATCTCAATGAGGGATTGTCTAGATTAGATTGGCCTGTGGGCGTGTCTGTGGGAGGCTGTCTTGACTCCAGGGGAGCTTCACGGTGGGTGGCACCGTTGGTCTGGATGCTATAAGAATGGAGGCAGGTGGATCTTTGTGAGTTCAAGGCCAGCCTGGTCTACAGAGTGAGTTCCAGGACAGCTGGGGCTACAGGGAGACCCTGTCTCAAAAAGACCAAAAAAAAAAAAAAAGAATGGAGAACACAAGCTAAACATTAGCATGTGTGCTCTCTGCTGTCAGTCCTGGCTGTAACCTGGAGCTGTGAACTGAAATAAACCCTTCCTCCCCTAAGTTGCTTTTGCCAGGGTATTTTCATCACAGCGATAGAAAAGAAATGAAGATTCTTGTTGATCCAGTCTTCTGTTTGCCACCCCTTCCCCACGTGGACTCCAGGGCCCTTCCTTGTACTGATCCTCTGTCTGCAGTGCCCCCGAACCTCCTTGAAACAGGCTCATCCCCAGTTCTTCCAAACCCAGCTCACACAGTTTTCTGCAGAAAACCCTCTGTGCTGATCTTCCTCCTCTTCCACAGCCTTATGATTGATTATACCAAAGTGGCACCCTGTCACCAGGATTGGCTGGGTGACAGCAGGGCGGTCCGAAAAGGGCCCGGCCCACTGCCTCCTTGTCGGATCAGAAGATGTGGTGGCAGGGTACGGGACTGTCGTCTGTCACGGAGCCTGCATGATGCCTGCCCGGCAGACCAGGTGCCGGAAGTGCCGAGTCAGTGCTTGCTGAGTAGAATCAGAGCTGTTCCCTGAAGGGCAGTGACATGGAGGCCACATCCAGCCCTGCCACCTATCACCCAGGTAAGTGGCCCTGGTGAGATGATTTCAACTCTCTGTCAGTTCATCTATCCACAGCTCATAGGGAGGTTGTGTGCTGTGATGTCCATGTGCCAGGGGTAGCAGGAATTAGCTGCATGTTATGTGCTAGGCTCCGTCCTTGCAGAGCCCAGACAGGGCAGTACAGCAAACTTGCATTTATTCTGCAAGGCACAGCCAGCCTCTAGACACTTTCCTTGCCAGGCAGGATGGAGAGCCCTGGGGACACATACATGCATCAAACTTGCATTCTGGGAAAGAAGGCATCTTTTTGTCCTCGCAGATTCCAGTGGACAGCCTGCCCAGCAGGGAAGGCCTGTGGTCAGAACCAGGGGCTGGGGTGGCCATCTGCTGCATCTCCTGCCTTCTCCCCCATTATCCCGTCTCTCTGCTTCCTCTCCATTCTCCTGTTACCCCCACCCCCACCCCGCCTCCCCTTCTGCCTCCTCTTCTCTTCTGCCCCTTCCATCCACCTCTCTGCCTCCTTCCAACTCTTGTGCGTTTTCCACTTTCCACTTCCCATCTCTCTAGCACCCCCCCCCCACAAATGCTATCATCACATATTCCCTTCCTTTCTTCATAAGCTGTGCGAGGAACATTTCCCAGTTGCCTCTGGGCACATTGGCGGAGAAGAATAAATTTTTCATTTGTCTTTCCCTTATTCTGCTCCTCTACCTAAGAAAGTGGACCTCGTGTCCCGCTGCATGTGACCATAGATGACACACCTTGATCTCCAAGTTTAGTTTTGTCATTTCTCATATAAATCAAACTCACCCAGAAAGCCCTAAGCAACAGCTTCAGAGGATGGCAACAGGCAGCCTGGGGTGCCTAGGTGCCGGCAGTGCTGGGTTCAGGGCACTTCAATGCAGTGCAGTCCCCAGCAGACAAGACTTGAGGAGCAAGACACCCCAAAGGAGGCCCTGCGTAGACTCACCCACGGCCTGCCAAGAATACTCATCAGAGCAAAGCCTCGAATCAGCCCAGCCAACACGGTACAGAGCTGAGTGGGAAGGAGGAGAGACTTCTGGGCTGTGTTTGCCCTTGCCTTCCTTGTTCTAGTTGCAAAGGGAAACTGAGTCAGGCTCGGCTTACCTGGGTTCATTTTTCTGCTTCCCTTGAGGACACCATGTCTTCAATGGCACCGTGTCAAGGTCACACAGGAGCGTGGTGGGGGCTCCTGGCATTGCCCAAAGGAGCTGGGAAGGGTCCAGTTTCACCCTCTAGGTCTGAGATAAAATGACAGGTCCACTCAAGCGTTCCCTGTCACCTGAGCAAGTCCCCAGCCTTTGCTTTCCCCACCTCTCGGCTTCTGACCATGGCAGCACCTCTGCCACTCAGCGTTGTTTGAGTGTTGTGTGTCGCTCGTTGCCACTCCACCCTCTCCACTGCTCTTCTCCAACTATCCCTAAGTCCTACCACAAGGTCCATTCCATGCTTAGACAGCCAGGAAGGATGAGAGAATGAATGAATGAATGAATGAATGAATGAATGAATGGGAATATCATTATTCATGAGACTGGGAGGTCTCAGGCTCAGGGAAGCAAGGGGGTGTGCACCCAAGGTTTAGGGACCAGCAGGTGGTTGATGGGAAGTCAGCTTGATCCATAGGACCCCTGCCAGACCCACATGTCCACTCCAGCCCCAGAATCCCTAGCAAGCTGGGTTCTCCCAGTCACCAGGGTCCCACAAGAGCCTTATCACCATCAGGCTGGAATCATCTTAAATCAGACCCATATCTCCTTAGAGTTATAATTAAAATAACATATTCACCAGCTAAGGAATTTTTTTCTAGATTTAATCTGCCCAAGCTCTGATTTGCATATTGAAAGCACTAATTAGACCCTCCGAGTGCTTGGGCACGCAGAAAGCAGTCACTGGTCACATCATCCCTGCAGACTGGTCCCCCAGTGCTCTGGGCGAGGATCTGGTGCCCACCAAGCCCTAGGCAGACACAGGCAGCCTTCATTTCCTGATATTTGGGGACTGGGAGGGCTTCAGCATCTTCTTCATGCCTCATCTTCTCTTTGAAGTGTCGTATTTGATCTATTTGCTTGTCTGTCAATTTTTGTTTTAACTTCTTTGGAGTGTGTGTTTTAACCCTCTTGGTCACACCGGGGTTCAGAGCCCCAGAAAGTGTGGATAGCCTTCAATCTGAGCCACAAATTCCCAGACTTCGGGCTGTGACCCTTCCCAAGACTTCCCCCAGAATGAACAGAGCAATCCCAGTATGTCAGTCCCTTTAAATTATTCCTTTACTAGAAGCATACAAAGAAATAGTTGTGGTTAAATATAAATACAATAAAAGTCCTTAAAAATAAATCAGTGTGTTCTTAACAGCTGGGGAGATGGCTCAGCAGTTAAGAGCACTGACTGTTCTTGCAGAGGCCCCAGGCTTGATTCCTAGCACCCACATGGTGGCTAACAACCATCTGTAAATCCAGTTCCAGGGGCTCCAACGCCCTCTTCTGACCTCCTTGGGCACTGCACAACATGAGTGTACTTAACTACATGCAGATACACTCACAGACATAAAAATAAAAAATAATAAAATATTTAAAATAAATGAATAACTCAGGGAATGAGGGAGGACAAGGGGAGCCACCCATAGAAGCTGTCAGCCTATGAAGTGGGGTTCCTGTCTTCTTCCAGAAGACAAATAGCATTCAGCATCCCCAAGCAAGCTAGGATTTTCTACTCACCCTGGACTGAGCAGTTAGCCAGGGATCTGCCTACTCAACCCACGACTGTGGGAGGGAAACTGAGGACTGAGCCCAGTAGGAGCTGGCAACAGCCAGCCATGGGGACAGCTGGAGAGATGGTCCCTGAATCTCAGAAACTCCAACCCAAGTTCCCACATGCTGCTCCCAGACCCCAGGCTTTCCCAGGCAAACAGCAGGAGCTGGACCACAGCAAGACAAGCCAGATGGTGGCCGGACCCGAGGAGATAAAGAGAGTGTAGACAAGAGCACAGCTATTAAAGAACACAGCTCTAGGCTGGAGCACAAGAGCAGACTGCAGGCAAGGTTCTGACCACAGCTACCAGGCCCTCTGTGGCTCCCCTAGAAGCAGCCCTCTCAGGAGGATCCTGATTTCTCCATCCCCTGATCTCCATGTGCCCACACACTGCACCTAAGACACCCTGCAGCCCTTCTGGGCTGGTCCAGACTAGTTGAAGCAGGCTTGCAAGTCCGACCCTACTCCTGCTCCACGGTGCTCCTATGACATGTTACACCAGGCTTCGGGAACCAGGACAGCGACCCATAGAGGAGGGCCAGTGTACCCTTAACTCTGTCTCTAGGCACCTGCTGCCTGGAGGAGGAGGCTGCTTAACTACAGCCAACAAGGACTGGGTATACTAAAGGCAGGCCGAAAGCTTCAAGGTTAAGTGTATGCTACAGTCAGCACACACTGAGAGGAGACAGTGCCGGGCTGTGCTCCAGGGACAAGACACTGGAAATTCTTTTTTTTTTAATATTTTATTTATTTTGTATGCATATGAATGTACTGTCTTCATGCAGGTCTGTGCACCCGTGTCGTGCTGTCGTGCAATGCCGAGGAGGTCAGAAGAGGGCGTCGGATTCCTCGGATTCCCCTGGAACTGGAGTTAAAGACGGTTCTCAGCCGCCATGTGGGTGCTGGGGATCGAACCCAGGTCCTCTGCAAGAGCAGTCGGTGCTCTTAACCGCTAGGCCATCTCTCCAGCCCCGAGACTGAAAATTCTTAACTCTAGGCTAAATCACTAGAAAAACAAATAGTCAGCTGAAGAGCTACATCCTGTGCTCTAGACAGGAACCATGCAGGGGAGGAATAACCAGCGAACGACAGAAGTCCTAGATCAGGTGTCAGGAGATCAGCAGAGTGGGAGCCTCAGGAGCCAAGCAGGCCTGTGTAACAGCCACATGGGGAGAGGTGGCAGTGCCCAGGGGCAGAGGACGAGATGCTGCAGGAAGTGTGTACAAAGAGGCACAGGCGTTCTCTTTGGACCTTAAGAAAGCTGTCCTCAGCCGGGTGTGGTGGCGCACGCCTTTATTCCTAGCACTTGGGAGGCAGAGGCAGGCAGATCTTTGTGAGTTCAAGGCCAGCCTGGTCTACAGAGTGAGTTCCAGGACAGCTGGGGTTACAGGGAGACGCTGTCTCAAAAAGATCAAAAAAAAAAAAAAAAGAGTGGAAGGGGATGGTGTCCCCGACAGGCAGAACTCTAATCCTTGGGCTGCTGGCGTGGACGGACAGCCCAGTGGTGGGGTCAGCAAGGGTGAATAACTCTAGACGAAGATGGCCGGGGGTTGGATTTGTGATACCTGAGCGGGTTAATAACAGAGAACACCATGTTCCCAACAGGAAATGGCAAGTGTCCCGTTCATCTAGGACCCTGTCAGAACAAAAGACAAAGAAGGGGTATCATCAGAAAAAGCAACCGAGTGAGTGAGCTGAGTGAGGAGGAACTTGACCTGAACGAGATACCCAGGAATTATCATTTACAAAGACGGGGGCTAAGAAGTAGGCAGCAAGGGAGGGGGCCTGATGAACACCCGCAGGTTACGAGCAGCGCTATCCTCAATGAGAAGGGCAGTCAGGAGCCTGGGGAACCCAGAGACACATCTTCTCTGGGGTCACCCTGGCCTCTCTCCCTGAACGTGCATCCCATATCACCTGGTTTTAGTTCTGTTGCTGTGCTAAACACCATGACCGAAAGCCAGATCAGGGGGGAAAGGGTTTCTCTGGCCTACAATTCCAAATGACACTCCATGGTCACAAGGAAGTCAAGACAGGAATGCAAGCAGCTTGTCACATCACACCCACAGTCAAGAGCAGAGACAGAATATACAAATCCTTGCTTCTGGTTCCCTCTAGCTTTCTTCTGTCCTATACAGCCAGGACCCCTCCCCACCCCTGCCTAGGGAATGGTTTTGCCCACAGTGGTCTGGGTCTTCCTACATAATTAACAATCAAAACCAAAGACCCATCTCAGACTTGTCCACGGGCCAACCTGATATACGCAATCCCCATTGGGCTTTCTTCCCAGGTGATTCTAAGCTGTGGCAAGTTGACAGTTAAAACCAACCATCACACCATACCTGGCTGACCCCAGGTCTAATGACCCAGCACCTGTAGGGGATCATTGGTGTTGGTCCTCTCCAGAGGTCATGTCAGGTCTCAAGGATTCTTTTGCAGAGAAGACTAAAAACAACTCCCTAGGGCTGGAGAGATGGCTCAATGTTAAGAGCACTCTCTGTCCTTGCAGAGGACCCAGGTTCAGTACCTAGTACCCACATCGCAGCTAACAACTATCTGTAGCTCCATTTCTAGGGGATCCAAGACCCTCTTCTGACCTCTTTGGGCATTGCATGACAAGGGTGCACTTACATACATGCAGGCAATACATTCATATGCATAAAATAAAAATAGTTAAAAATAAAAATAAAACACCCTCTAACCCTGGACAGGCCATGTGTTTCCAATGGGGCCCTATGGGAGCAACAAGATCTCCTGAGCACTAGGCTCCCAAAGTGTCACAACATTACACCTGCCAGGTTCGGTTGGACAAAGTGGTCATAGAAGAAGAAAGAGGTGGGGAAGAAGAGGAGCTTGGGGTCTGTGGCCAGCACATCATCCCTCAGCAGCTCCTAACTATAACAAGTCTTAAAAGACTCTTCTACAAACCGACAAGTACAAGAAAGCCCATTATAGCACCAATGTCCCAGCCAATCGCAAACAGAAATGCCCATCATGGGAGAATATGAGATGAAAAGTGGTGTGTTCAACACTGGAAACCCGCACAGCAATTTAGTAAATAGACAAGACAGAGCTGTATTTGCAGCTCAGAATGGAAGGTCATGTTATTTGGCAAGGCACAAGTTGTAGAAGTAATTATGTAGTATGACATAATTTTAAGGAAATGTTTTGTATGTTTACATTTATTATTCATTCCATTCTCTCATTCATCTCTGTGTGTCCACGTGTGAGTTCAGGCGTCTACCTGAGGAGGTGAAAGGACACTTCAGGAGCTGGTGCGAGCTCCCACTTTGTTTTCTAGGCAGGGCCTTTCCCTTGTTTCTATCCCTATACTTCATACCTCGGGCTTGCTGGCCCAAGAGCTTCCAGCCTGTTCTCCTGTCTCTACCTTCCATCTTGAAGTACAAGCACTGGGATGTGATTTTTAAAAAGATTTATTTGGGGGCTGGAGAGATGGCCTAGTGGTTAAGAGCACTGACCGCTCTTACAGAGGACCCGGGTTCGATCCCCAGCACCCACATGGCGGCCGAGAACCGTCTGAAACTCCAATCCCAGAAGAACTCCAGTTCCAGGGGAATCCGACACCCTCTTCTGACCTCCGCGGCATTGCACAACACGGGTGCACAAACTTGCATGCAGACAGTACATTCATACACATACAGAAATAAATAAAAAAATTAAAAAAAAAAGATTTATTTGGGGGTGGAGAGATGGCTCAGAGGTTAAGAGCGCTGACTGTTCTGGAAGAAGGCCCAGGTTCAAATCCCAGCACCCACATGGTGGCTAACAACCATCCATAATTCCAGTTCTAGGGCATCTGACACCCTCTTCTGTCCTCTGAAAGTGCTGCACAATACACATTTGCCTGCTTGTATGTAAGTGTACCCATGTGTGCAATGCCCTCAGAGCAGAATGACAGATGCCCTGGAACTGGAGTTACAGGTTCTTTTTTTCACTTTCCAGAAATCCTAGGGGAAGAAATTCAATTTATATTTATTTATATAAAATATTTTCTCTAATAAAAAAAGATTTTATCTAATGTGCAAAGAAAGGGTCATTTGGCCCTGCAGCAAGGTCTGGGCCCATGAAGACCGTCCATTTTGCAATTCCAGTTCCAGTTCTCCTATTCAAGGGGCTGCAAAGGTCTGTGATTACAGGCACTAAGAGAGCCGTCCCCTGCATCTCGTTATGCCTCTGGTGTCCGAACCGTGTGGGGGCTGTGGAGGCTTGCTTGCTGGCTCTGGTGGAGGTTGTCCTGCGGTCCTGCTAGCAGCTGGTTTAGGAGTGTAAGGTTGCTGTCTCAGCGAGGCAGACGCAGGGGTAGGAGGCAATTCCCTTTATATTCAATCACTGCCATCTTGGCTCTATCCTGCTCATTCAGGTTTGGGATCTGTAGCATTCTTGTGTAGTTTCCATTATGACCCTGGAACCTAGGGGCTAGTGCTTTGACCAGCGTTGGGATCAAGTCCTTTTCCATGAGCCAGAAGTCAGCCATGCACGTGGCTTGTTCGTTGGTGTCTCCTAGCTTTCCATAGTCTGATGAGCTTCTCCGCGTAGCCCCTCAACTCGTTCACGCGCGACCAGGACGCCTCTATGCGCTAGTGGCGCACCAGGCCGGTCAGGTGGTTTGGCACCTGGTGGATGCCGGACTCAAACCGAGGCCCAGGCGGCGGAAGACTTGGCCAAGAGAAATGGCGGTAGCGAGCGACAGCTGCGTGTTTTCTCCGTCCCCGCACCTCTTAGAGGAGTTACAGATGTTTTTAGCGTCATGAGAACCTGGGTCCTCTGCATGACCAGCCAGTACTCTTAACGGTTGCGCCATCTCTCCAGCCCCCACATCCTAATTTTTTGCATGGGTCCAGGAATAGAGCTCACATCAGCAGCCTTGCCCTCAGCTTCTAGCAGAGCCATCTCTCTGGCCCATTTTATTTTTCACAGACATACAATAATAGTATAAATTCACAGGCCACCGGTACACAGTGTACAATGATCAAGGTAATTAGCATATCTGTCAAACAATTGACTTTTCTTTGTGGTGAAGAGCATTTTGAAATACAC
This sequence comes from Rhizomys pruinosus, assembly GCA_009823505.1. Lineage (NCBI taxonomy): Eukaryota > Metazoa > Chordata > Mammalia > Rodentia > Spalacidae > Rhizomys > Rhizomys pruinosus. The sequence continues at coordinate 3,243,599 of VZQC01000008.1, read as the reverse complement.
AAGACTTTATTAGATACAAAAGTCCTTAGCGTGTGAGAGTACTCCAGAACTTCATCTACCCACAGTTCCACAGCTTTCCACCCTCCCCAGCCCCTGGCCGCCACCACTTTACTTGCTGTGAGAGAATAATCTTCTTAGATTCTACCTATGGCATCATGAGATGTCTGCCTTATGTCTTTAAATAAGATACAATTTGTACTTACAAAAAAGCATGTTAAATGTGTGCAGGAGGGGCTGGAGAGATGGCCTAGCAGTTAAGAGCGCTGACTGCTCTTGCAGAGGACCCCGGTTCGATCCCCAGCACCCACAGGGCGGCTGAGAACCGGCTTTAACTCCAGTTCCAGGGGAATCTGACACCCTCTTCTGACTTCCGCGTTGCACGACACGGGTGCACAAACCTGCATGCAGACAGTACATTCATACACATAAATAAATTAATTAAATTAAAGAAATAAAGATTTAAAAAATGTGTGCAGGAAACTGAAGGGTCCACATTCATGAGATGAGATATCGTCTTCTGCTGGCGGGGAGGATGACATGAAGAGGGGCTGGCCCGAGGATGGTACTGGGTCTAAGATGGAGGTGAAAGGTGGGTGGATGGACAGCTCAGCCCACTGCATGCACTCAAGACGCAACACGCAGAGTGATATGGTCACCGCACAAGAGGGAGGCAGGATGGAGGGCGATGAAGAGGGAATCAGCTGAGGTGGATAGACTCACTCATCGAGGAAGGACCCACATTCCCACGGAGAACCTGCCACCTTGGTTCTAACGCTCAGAGCTTTGCTTTCATTGCTGCTTGTGTTGGCTCGTCCTCAGATTCTCCATCGGGAAGGCAGGCTGCTCCCAGGCAGTAGCTGGCTGAAGTGGGAATCCATCATGGTTTAGAACCCAGGGCGTCTGACCTTTTGACCTGTGACATGATGTCATCTCCACCTGCTGGATCTCTTTCATAGTCATCTTGGAACCCATGCAGCCCACAGGCCTTAAACTCCAGGTAGCTGCAGCTGATCTGTTCTGACTCATTGCAGGGAGGGTATTTAACGGGTACTTTTTCTGTGTCTGGCACCATCCTCAGCATTTGGAATGTTTGGGTGGCCCAGTGACTCTGGCTCCCGCTGTCACAGAGCCCACCTGTGGACCGCCAGCACCACAGAGTCCCCTCTTACAGGTGGAAGTAGAAAATAAGTCCACCCTCCCACCCCATCCTCCCTGGCTGCGCCCTTCCCTCCATGTTCCTGCTGACAGGACTCTTACCACCCTGAGCACAGTGAGGGAATTGCCCCCACCTGGGAAACATAAGACCCAGTCTGATGTCACTTCCTCCAGAGAGCCATCGCTGCCCCAGGGCAAAACTGAGCTCCCCCCCAATGCTCCCCAGCGTCTGGCCCATGCTCACACCTCCCGTGGCTTCTGGAAGGCAGTGTTCATCCCACAAAGCTGTCCTGTAGTGGTTTTTACTCACAGTGATGGAGGGAAAGAAATAGAGCAGTAATTAAGTACTAGTTCCCAAAGGAACTACAGGGAGAGTGGAGAGGAGCGGGAGGGCCACTCAGGGAAAAGTCCTAGGACAAGATGGAGCTTTGGCTTGGTCCTTAGTACAGATCAGGAAATAGAGACAAGCCTTGTGGCCATGTCACACTAAGATGGACCCCAAAGTATAGCAGACTATCTGGAGGACTGCCTTAAGTCCATTTCTATCACTGTAACAAATTCCCTGAGGGGGAATAATCTGCGGAAGAGGGGGCGTGGTAGAATGTAAGGGCTGCGATTGGGGTGAAGGGTGAAACTACAGCAATGTAGTCTGGACCCTCATTTGATTAACCTGATTGAACATACAACCCCTCACCCCCCGCTGGAAGGTGGGGCTGTGGGTGTTTGGGCACAACAGCCTGCAAATTGGTTATACATGAAGGATGCTTGTACTCATGGATTATCACTTATAGCTAAAAAATGGAAAAAAAAAACTGAGAGAGATATGCAGGACAGTCATGGCAGAATGCATGATCTCGGTTGGGGTGGGGGTGGGGGTGAAGGGAAGGGGAGATATGCCTGAACTGAATTGGAAAATGATGTATGAAATGCACAAAGCATCAATAAAAAAAAAATGTTGAGGAAAAAAAAAAAAAAAAAAAACACAAATTCCCTGAGGCTGGATTTTTTTTTTAAGAGGGAAAATACTTCTTGAGTGTAGTTCAAGACACTTCTTCCAGCACTGCAAAGAAATAAAGGTTTATGTGACTCCTGGTTCTGAAGGCTAAAAGCACAGACATTATTGTGCATGAGGGCCTTTCAAGGACCGGCTGCAGAGGTCCTGCAGTGGCAGGAATATGTGGGAAAGATCTCAAGAGGGACTGGAAGCAGAGAGTGGTGAGAGGTTGTGAGAACTTCAAGCTCATCTGCAGGTAGACTCCAGGTGATCTGACTATGTCTCCCTAGGCCTTGCCACTTAAAAGCTCACTGCAACCCTAGCACAGAGCTTCCAGAGTATGCCCTTTGAGGAAAAACCACGTCCATCCAGGAGCAATGACCATGAGGTGCCCCAAAGCCAGCAGGAAAGATGACCGTTTTCTGTTCAGCTATGTGGCCTTTGCTACAGTTATGTTGTCTATCTTCTTCACACATTTGCTGATTCAACAGTTGTTTTTAATACCTGTGAGGCCATGGCCCTGGGTGGGAGGCTGGTGCCCCCAGTGGGTTCCTCTTACCTGGAATATGAACTTGTGCTCCATGTAGGTGCTTGTTGGTCCAGGTTCTCCTGTCCTCAACTGCCCCCCTAACAATAGCTGACCATTGGTCTTTCTTATATTAAAGTTTTTTATTTGTGTGCGTGTGTGTGTGTGTGTGTGTGTGTGTGTACCCACGGAGGTCAGTGGACAACTTGGAGAAGTCAGTCCTCTCTTTCCACCATGTAGGTCCCAGGGATGGAACTCGGGTTCTCAGGCTTGGTGGCAAATGCCTTTACCTGCTGAGCCAACTCTCTGGCTCCATTGATTATTTCTTAAAAAAAAAATCACAGCTTTTAATACATATGCTTATTTGTGTGGTGCTGGGCATGGAAGCCAAGGTCTTGAATATGCTAGGAAGACACTCTACCTTTGAGCAACACCAAGACCAACCATTGGCTTCCTATCAATAGTGGTCAATTACACAAACATCCATGTCCACTATGTGTCTGCACTGGGGTTAAGAGGACAAAACATGGTTCTTACAAGGAGCACCAAGTCTTGCAGCAACCAGAGTAAGAAATGAATTGCGAGACTGCAAACCAAACGTAAACAGGGAATGAGTTAAAGGAGTATGTGAGGCCACTTGTCTGTCGCGGGGGGCATGCAAAGTTTGGGGGAGTCAGTGTTGGTAGAGATGAGGGAAGTACCCCTTTGGCACAGAAGTACAGGTAAACTCCAAGACTCTGTATGAGTTGGCCCTTGGGTACCCCAGCCTTGTTCTACTCTAACACACACATGCGCGCACACACACACACACACACACACACGAGCGTGCTCACACATAGAAGATACATACAGAAACACAGATGCATACACACATATACAAATACAGACACACAGAGATATACACATTCAGACACAGACACAGATTATGCATACACACACACACACACACACGCACACACACACGTGCACACAGAGAACTCCCTCCAAACAGTTCCCACCATCCCTGGGCAGAGGCCATCTCCCTCAAATTTAGGCTGGGCACAGCATCTTACATCAAGGATCTCATCAATTTGTGAGCTTGAAAATCGGTGCTTAGCTCACATGCCAAAGTCCACAGTCCTAAGTTTCAGTAGCAGAAAGACATTGCTGAAAATAATTATGCCTGGCAGCACTGGGGCCCGCTCCAAAAGCTGTCCAGTGATCCAGCACCCGCCGACTCTTCGTTGCTCTGTACGGCAGCCAGCTGCCTCCACATCCTGCCCAATTAATCTGGCACGAGCTGGTGTGTGATGGTGCACGTTCCCAACAACCTGCTTCTGAAAGAAGGATCACAAAGCCGCTTCCTGGTCCTTTCCCCTCTCCCCAGCCTCTCTCCTTTCTGTCGCTCACCCCAAGGGCCCGACTGCTGCCAACCCCTACAGGTAGATGGTACCAGCTTGTGGCAGAAAGAAACAGCCCGCCACTGAGCTGGCAGCAGAGACCCCCGCGCTGCCAGCCGCTAGCCGCTGACTGCAGTCCCGCTGCCTCCAGCAACCAGGCCTGCCCATTCTGCCCACTGCCTCTCTCCAGCAGAGAGGGCATACAGGCCCATTCCCAGAATGTGAGTTTGGCCCTGTCCGTGGTGCTGAAACTCCAGAGGCAGTCTCTGTTTCCTTACGTTCTGGGTGTTCCTGGGAAGGGGAGAGCTAAGAGGGGCCCAGAAGTGGGGGGACGGGGCCTGGGTACCAGCCTCTCATTCTCTCCCTCTGTTGCCTGCTGCAGCCTCAGGAGGCCCGTGCGCCTCACCCTGGTTCACAAAAGAACACACTGGAAGCTCAGAGCCCTTGAGTCCAGTGTGCAGGGCCCCCAGACTGACTTAATCGCACCCTGAAGAAGGTGTCTGCCCCCCACCTCGAGGGGACCTCCACCACTCTATCCTTTTGCCCTGGAAGGATGAGGCTTCAGCCCGAAGCCATGCAGAGTGGGCCCTTGGAGCAGTGGCTGGAGGTCGGCTCTTTTCTTCCTCCATCTCCCCCTCTTCTAGTCCCTCCTCCATACCCCCCACATTTGCACCCTGACACTTCAGAGGTCCTTTCTGTAGGACTGTCCCCAGGCCTCTGCCCCTCTCTTCATCCCCTCCTGAGCTACTTTTGGGATGCAGAGACTGTCTGGCTCCAGAGGGGTCTTCGGCCTGGAGAATGGTTGCAAGGGTCCCATGGCTTGGAGGGGACTTGTTCTTCAGAAGTAAGTGACCCAAGAAACTGCTAAGGCCAAGTTCCTCTAGGGAACACTGGTGAACTCTCGGGCTTCCCCAGATGCTCTGAGCCGAGCTGTCTTTGGAACTTGCCCCTCCGTGTCTACACACAGACCCTCCTCCGTGTCTACACACAGACCCTCCTCCGTGTCTACACACAGAGCCTCCTCCGTGTCTACACACAGAGCCTCCTCCATGTCTACACACAGACCCTCCTCCGTGTCTACACACAGAGCCAACATCCCATCCTCAGAGCTCTGGAGCTGTCCTCCCCAGTGCCCACAGGATGCTCCAAGCTGGGGACTTCTCTACCGAGCCTCTGCCCTGCCTCAACATCCCTGCCCACAGATCCACCTCCATCTCCACCTCTACTGTGCCTCCAAGGAGCATCTGCCTTTTGGTGCCCATCTTGACTTAGAGAAATACTCCGTGTTTGCTTCCCACCAACACCTACATTTGCAGGGCAAACAAGCCAGAAGGAGAGAGAGGAGGAAGGGAATGGGGGTAGTTGTTGTCACCCAAGATAAACACCATCACAGTCAAGCAAGGTTTCCAAGCAGGGACTATCAGCTGGGTTCCTGGCAGCCATGTTAGCCACATGAGGACAGGCACGGGCTGGCTGGTCTCCCTCATGTAGAAAGTCACTCCAACAATTAAGCATGGTCCTTCCTCTTTCTCTCTCTCTCTCTCTCTCTCTCTCTCTCTCTCTCTCTCTCTGCTGTGTCCCACTGTGCAGGGTACCGCAGCCGCCCTTCCTGTCAGGCCGTTTCGCAGTAGTACTGCGGCGCCGTGGCGAGGAGCTAATTGGATTTGTTGTCACCTCCTGAAGCTGCCAGGAGCTTACGTCTGCTCTGGTTACAGATGAAGACATCACGGTGACAGGCTCAGAGACAGCTCAGCTGGCATCGCAAGGCCACTAATAGAGCCATGTTGATTTAATGTCCGAGTGGAGAGGTGCAGACAAGCTGTTCAAGTTTTCCCTTCCAAACGAAGTGGGGATCTACCATCCGTCATCTGTGGATCAGTAAATAAGCATCCGCACGCCTCCAGGACCTCGGAACTGGTGCCACAAAAGAATGACAAACTCTTTTAAATGGGGAGCTGGGACTTTGAAAGCAAAGCATCTCTCTGGTTGACGCTGCCCTCGGGGAGCCCAGCTAATTTCACCAAACATAAATTTTACTTAACTGTGTAATTATGAATGAATCCTGTTAGCCTTAAAGAGGCTTGTGTCTGAAAGGTGTGCCCTGCGCACACTCGGAGGTATGCGGGCACACGGGGAGCCTCCGGTGACCATGGGGAGGCCTTTCTCTTTAGCCGACTCATTTGTCCATTGGAAACTCACTTCCCGAGTACCTACTGTGTGCTAGGAGAGTGAACAGGAGATGGGGCTTATATCCACAGAGCCCCTGGACAAGGCATAGACAGACAGTTACAGCCTCTGATGATAAAAACAGGGGACAAAGGGTGGGCAGCTGTTCACGCTACAGAAGCACCTATGCTTGCAGAGGTCTCTGTGGGGCCGACTCCACTGCCACAGTCTACTTTGCTGCCCATTACAGATTCCGCCCCCTCTGTCAGGCTAGTCCAATGGACTGGGAATGGCCAGTCCCTCCCCTCCAGCCCACTGATGGCCTGTGGACCCCTGGGGCTCACAGGAAGTGAGTTCCACAGAGGTATCTTGACAGGGTAGATGAGAGACTTGACCCACAGAGTCTGGGGACCACGGGGTATTCCAGCTATGTTCCTGCCCTGTGGGTCTCAGAGCTCAGTCCAGCTTACCGAGCACAGACCACTCATACCATTCCCCTCCTGAGAACCCTCCTCCCAGACCCAGCACGCCTATCTCCTGTCTACCTGTGTCTACTCATTCTCAAAGGATGCCCATGCAGGCAGATGCTGAACCCATCTCCTACTTCGAGTGGGTGCTGGCCACTTGTCAGCTGGACACCGCCTAGACTAAGCATCCAAGAACCCCACCCAGCTTCGCCTCCTGTCCCTGCCCAGCCTCCGATGGCATGCATACCACTGCTTCTTCTGCCTGTTCCTAACAACCCCTCAGAAACAACTCCCAGAAGGACTCCACACATCAGCAGAGGGAGGTCTCGGGGTTCACAGAAGTAGGGAGCCATCAGAAGTTCACCCCAGCGAGGAATGCTGAATAGGAGACACCAAAGGGATTAAAAACAGGGAGTAGGATGGAGAGATGGCTCAGTGGCTAAGAGCACTGGCTGCTCTTGCAGAGAATCTGGGTTCAATTCCAAGCATGGCAGCTAACGACCGTCCATAACTCCAGTTCCAGAGGAATCCGATGCCTTCCTCTGACCTCTGCAGGAATCGTAAATGAGTGCACTTACAGATATGGAGGGAATACACTCATACACATAAAATAAAAATAATAAATAAAATATATTTTTTAAATAGGGAGCATTTACAATACCTCATAAAAAACCACAGTAGCTGTTCTGCTGACATAATATAGTTATGGAGAATTGAGTAAGTAAAATAAAGAATTTAAAAAACAATACCCCGGTGCACACCTTTAATGCCAGCACCCGGAAGGCAGAAGCAGGTGGATCTCTGTGAGTTCAAGGTCAGCCTGGTCTACATAGAGAGTTCCAGGACAGCTGGGGCTGCAGTGTGAAATGCCAGCACTGGGCAGCTGAGTTCTGGGCCAGACTGGGCAACATAAAGAGACTGCCTCAAATACACACACACACACACACACACACACACACACACACACACCCTGACACACTGGAAAAGGAAGTGATGGAGGAGGAGAATATCAACCTCAGATACATGGGAAAGGGCTGACAAAGGAGCACCCCACACCCATAAGTGTGTACCCAAGTGCATTCCCACACAGCCTGGGCATAGGGAGAGCTGCCCCAATGGGAAGATGTGAAAGGAACCACCTGGAACTATGCAAGAGCAAGGAAGGGGAAGGGAAGGGACTGGGAGGGAGGAAGAAAGGAGGGAGACCGAGAGAAGCTAAGCTCCTGGCCTAAAGAAAAAGGAGCAGAAGAGCCTTTCTCAGCCTGAGCAGGGAGCGAGAGTGCAGCACAAGACAAGGCAGGACAGATGAGTGAAATAACAGGAAGCTGTGAAGGAGATTGCTCATGCACAGGAAGTGGAGAAGACGACATTCCCAAACGGAAACTTGGCATGCTGGAAGAGCTCAAGGAAAGAGGAAACAGACAAGAGAATTGGAAAGTGGAGGAGTGGCCCCGGCAGAAGAGAAGCGACAGATCGACAACAGAAAAGTGTAAAGCAATAGCATGCTGATTTTTTTTTTTTTTTTTTTTTGGTCTTTTCAAGACCAGGTCTCCCTGTAGGCCCAGCTGTCCTGGAACTCACTCTGTAGACCAGGCTGGCCTTGAACTCACAAAGATCCGCCTGCCTCTGCCTCCCGAGTGCTAGGATTAAAGGCGTGCGCCACCACGCCCAGCTGTCTTTTTTTTTTTTTGAATAGCATGCTGATTTGTAAATGGATGCCATGCTTTCTATGGCTTCACTATGTAGCACAGACTAGCCTCAAACTTGCAACCCTCTGGCCTCTGCCTCCTGAGCACTGGGATCATAGGACTGAGTCACCACTTCCAGTTTGGATAACTTTTTAAACAGATTAAAAAAATCTATACAGTGCTTCCCCAAAACACAGTTCAGAGCCATTGTGAGAATTCTTTCCCTAGGGAGAACTACTCCCTCCTTTTAAGACCCCAACAAAAAACCAAAGTTCAGTTCCATCAAAGCTCATGCAGGGGAATGAGTTTGCTGGGCACACTGAGAGCAGGGGTGAGGGGTGACTGGCAGGAGTGTGGGCAACCCCAAAGCAGCCACACTGAAAAGACTTTAACCAGCTATGGGGTTTCCACAGCTGAATAGATGCCCCCTTCCATTAATCTCCCTGCCCTATGCAGTCTTGCACCTCCTGAGACACCAAGGCCATGTGCAAGTAAGGGCAGAATCAAAAACAGATGGCTGAAATCTCAGGTGAGGGTCCAGTAACCCCCTGACCCCTTCTTCTGAGGGAACGTCCATAGAAGACAGGCAGGATGTGACGGACTCTTGCAAACAAGCATTGCTGATCTGGTGAAGATGGCTGCTGTTTAGCTCTGGGGACCTTTGTCTATGGCGACCATGAACACTGATATATCGCCCTATTACCTCACAGAGCATCGAGGACAAAAATGAGTTTTTCTGAGATGAAAACAAAAAAGGCAAATTTCCTACAAGAAGGAAACCTCGTGGCTGGCCAGGACTCTTCTGCCGTGAAACTCAAAACCAGGAAGCACAGAGCAGCCCCTCCAGGGTTCCCGAATAATGAAAGAGTGACCGAAGAGTTAGAACCCCAAAGATGTGCTCAACCCTGAAGAGAACAAAGAACACAGCACCCATCCCACAGGACAGTACCTTAGTATTGAAACCAGTCAGAAGAGCCAGGAGAGGATAAAGTTGTGAAGGCCCACAGGGCAGGGACTGGTGTCCATCTAAATATAGAACTTTTCAAAACTCAACAGCAATGGAATTGGTTTGAGACATTCTTAGTATCATCACTCTGAGTTGGGCAGAATGGAGGGGAGGAGAGAGCCAGGCTCAGAGCCGGAAGTCCAGTGGGTAGTGGTGGGGATGAACAGTCAGTTGCACAGTTGCTGAAAAGGGGGGTCCAGAGCCTGGATTTAGACAAGGTCTTTTCCTGCCATGTCCAGAAAGGAATCTGACAAGAAAAAGCACCCAGCCTGGGAGCTGCTGGGGAGAGGGGACCTGGGCGGAGGCCCCTCCACAGTCAGAGGGGCACTGGGGCACTGCTTCCCACATGGGGAGACCACAGGCCAGCCCTGCATCCCACAAGCCAACCACCTCCTCCATGCCTATGCCTGGGAGCCCTGATGGGGCAATGGATAAGGCCTTCCCAGCCCCCCTCATCAGTCCCCACAAGAGCAGTTCGAGCTGTGAAAGGGGCACTTAGATCAGAAGACATTTTGGAAAAAAACCAGCAAAGATTGACCAAGGTCACTGTATTAGTCGCTTTTCTGTTGCTGTGATAAAACACCATGACCAAGGAACTTAGGAAGAGTTTATTTGAGCTTATGATTGACGGTTCCAGAGAATTAGAGTCCATTGTGGCGGGAGGCATGGCAGCTGGAGACTGGAGCAGCATGCCGAGGGTCACATCTTGCAATGAGCACAGGAAGCAGAGAGAGCAATTGTAGACCACGAGGCTTGTTAAACTCACTAAGCCTGCCCCCAGTGACACACTTCCTCCAGCACGGCCATATACCCCAAGACCTCCAAAAACAGTGCCACCAACTGGAGACAAACGTCTGAATACCTAGAGCCTATGGGGGACACTCATTCAAACCACCACAGTCACCTTGACATGCACTGGTGACCATGATGGTGACTCAGGACAGGCATCTGCCCCGTGTCCTCTCTTTAGCTCTCCCCACCCTTCTAGAAAACACATGTTTTTACTCTGTGTCCCCAGTAATGAAATGGCTCTTGCTTCTGCCTGGGCTCCCAAGGTGATCTGGTCACCTCACTGGCCTGACTGCCATGGACACACTTCGAATTCAGGATCTTCCTCCAGCTTATGCTACTGGACACAGCCAGGGGCCCAGAACCATTCCCAAGCAGACCCCACACACAGGGGAGTCTGAGTGCAGGGTGAAGTGGGGGACGACTGGTCTGCTCCTGACCAGGGTGCCCTCCTGCCCAGCTCACTGAGCTAGCCTCTCCCTCAAGAACAGTGCCCAAGAAGACTGGAGAAGCAGATCGTGGGCCAGGCTGCTCTTCCTCAGTGATAAGACAAGATGGGGCTCGCTGTCCCAGGGTCCACAGAGGAATAAAGACAGTGCGGCCCTGTGAGGGAGCTGGTCTACCCTGGTCTACCCCCAGTTGTCCCTCTGTCCCTCTGACATTCCTGGTACCACTGCCCCAGCTGAGTGGCTACAAATCAACAAACTGACTTGTTTTATTTCTGGAGTATAGTTTTCCTCACAAGAACGGCATCTCGCTTTCAAGCACACAGTAAGTGCGCAGGCAGCATTGCCGTCCCCAGCCACCTCCTCTCCTCTTCTCCCTCCTGCGGGATCTTTGTCTAAGCTGCCCACCCATCAGCCTACAGAAGTATGGGTCAGGCAGCTGCCATGAGCTGGGAGGCTCTGTTCCTAAAGGGCTCATACACATACCTGGACTTGGCCAGAGCCCTCTGCTAGCGACTAAAGCGATGGTTTAGTTCCAAGAGCGAGCATCCTGAGAAAGCCAGGTAGAATCTGTCATCTGTCAGAATCTAGGCTCAGGAGTGGTTTTTTTTTTTTTTTTCTTTTTCCAACCTGGTCACAAGCTCACCCGCTTTGGAGGGAAGTGGGCATTAGAGCCCCTCCATGGGAGGAGTGTCAGTGTTGTGTTTACACAAGGGGCATGGGTGTGGTGACTTCACAGCACAGAACCCTTTGGGAGGGTTCTGTCTCCTCATGGTGCCAAGACAGTGGCTAGAGCTTCAGGCTCATATCCAGCTTCCCAGGAACATTTAAGTGATAAGCGAGTCTCCTGCTTCAGCCCACATGGAAGGCTAGAAATGAATCTCATCACTTCAGCTGGCCTGGATGAGTCTGCGATCCTTGTGGATACCTGTGGCTGGGGCTGCCCTGTGAGGTGGTGTCCACCTTGTCATTATCTTTCTTTTCCTTTCCTGGGAGAGGTCCGCACCACCCCTCCTCAATGATTAGAGCTTGGCATGTGACATGCTCTGGCCAATAGTGAGTGGCCAGGGCAAGAAGTCTGGACTTGGCTGTATGTGTGACAGCATACCATGGTGGGTGACATGGTGAGGTTTTAGTGGCTCTTACTCTAATGGCTGGTAAAGAGTGGGTGGGGGGGGAGAGAAGCAATTAGGCCATAGCTAGGGGGTGGTGGAGGCGAGAGCAAGAAATGGACTTAACACACACGTGACCTACACTCAGACAGGTCACCATGGCCTGTAGAGAATGCTCAGGGGTCTGGATTTCATCCTGGGGCCACAGAGGTCTAGAGGGCTTCCAAAGCAAGAAGTCACATGATAGGACCGTCCTTTAAAGGAGACCCTCAAAAACTGCTGAATCTAGAAAAAGACTTGTGACCTGACCTGGGTGGTCAAGGCCTGGGGAACTGAGGTGCCTCGACTGGTTCAATAAATTTACTAAAAACCCACAGGCCGGGGCTGGAAAGATGGCCTAGCGGTTAAGAGCACCAACTGCTCTTGCAGAGGACCTGGGTTCGATCCCCAGCACCCACATGGTGGCTGAGAACTGTCTTTAACTCCAGTTCCAGGGGAATCCGACGCCCTCTTCTGACCTCCATGGCATTGCACAACACGGGTGCCCAAACCTACATGCAGACAGTACATTCATACACATACAAGAATAAATAAAAATTTAAAAAAATTTTAAAAACCCCTCAGGCCACACCTACTCTTGTCTGAGTTCTAACCCAGACCCAGAGGCTCTCTGGGGATTCACAGAACTTTGGGAATCATCCATCCCTCATCTGCGTATGTGCGGCATAGAAGCTGTTTCTATGCACCCAGACCTAGTCTCTCTTTCTTTGTATTGGTCTACTGTGGTGTGTAACAAATGGTCCTCACACAATAACTTTTTTTTTAATTTATTTTATTTTATTTATTTCTGTATGTGTATCAATGTACTGTCTGTATGCAGGTTTGTGCACCCGTGTCGTGCAATGCCGCGGAGGTCAGAAGAGGGTCTCGGATTCCCCTGGAACTGGAGTTCTCCTGGAATTGGAGTTTCAGACGGCTCTCGGCCGCCATGTGGGTGCTGGGGATCGAACCTGGGTCCTCTGTAAGAGCAGTCGGTGCTCTTAACCGCTAGGCCATCTCTCCAGCCCCACACAATAACTTTTAACAGCAAGTAAATGTCACGCTGACTGCAGCTACAACTCTGTCCTTTATGTCCAAGGTGGAAGATTTGCCTTTGTCTGATCCAGAGCCTCTGAGACAGGAGAGAGAGAGAGAGAGAGAGAGAGAGAGAGAGAGAGAGAGAGAGAGAGAGAACAATGTCAAAATCTACACAGACATATCACCACAAGTCACTCACTATTGGCCAGAGCATGTCACATGCCAAGCTCTAATCATTGAGGAGGGGTGGTGCGGACCTCTCCCAGGAAAGGAAAAGAAAGATAATGACAAGGTGGACACCACCTCACAGGGCAGCCCCAGCCACAGGTATCCACAAGGATCGCAGACTCATCCAGGCCAGCTGAAGTGATGAGATTCATTTCTAGCCTTCCATGTGGGCTGAAGCAGGAGACTCGCTTATCACTTAAATGTTCCTGGGAAGCTGGATATGAGCCTGAAGCTCTAGCCACTGTCTTGGCACCATGAGGAGACAGAACCCTCCCAAAGACTGCAGGTACAAGTCTAGGTCCCTACCACATTGCTGGGACCACAGCCCATTGTGATAGGCGCTGTCCACCACAGTCTGACTGGTCGCAAGGATCTGCTCAAGCCGTGAGCTGTCTTCTGCCCCTTTTCTCCCCGAGGGTCTTCATGACTGTATGGCCAAGGCTTGCCTGGGCTACAGCAGCCTGGATTCTCACAGATGGGCTCTGCTCCTCAGCCACACAGACCCTTCAGGACAGAAACCCGAGGCAGGTGCTCCAGATCCCCCTGAGTACCCACCACACTTGGAGGGGGGCACGTGTTCCTGAAGCATCGGCTACCATGGGGCACTGGGCCCGCTCTTTCTCACTCAGATACCGCCCTAGCTTCTGACAAGCCCTGCGGGGTGAAGGCTATTCTGCAAAACAGTGAAGCCGTCTGCAGTCACGCCAGAGTCAAAACTAGCTGGAACTGGAGCCCACGCTTGCCTGTGGTGTCAACAGCACCATCTCTGAGTATGTCAACTCGAGTTCTGATAAACTTCACGGGAAGAGTGGCGGGAACATGCCTCTGCTCTCGGCCTGGGCATCCTGTGACCCAGGGCTGGGGCGGGAGTGTGACGGAAATAGGAAGGCAGAGCAGAGGCAAGAGAGCCACCCTGTCCCGGCCAGCATCTCAGTGCCCCACCCCAACACCAGCCTGGACCTCAGGCTCCAAAGTCTCCATCACTGAGGTCAGGCGCCTGTAAAATCACCCCACCTTTCTGCCGGCCTGCTCATGTCTCCCTGTAGGGCTCTCGGGCTGAGGCCTACTCCTACCCACATCCTAAGCATGCATCAGACCCCAAACCTCTGTGCCCACGCTGCCCACGTCCTCTGCCCCATCTGACTTCCTGTCCTCTGCCTCGATCCTCTTACCTGATGATCATTGAATGCCCCGTCTTCAGGAATATGCAGACACTGGTTATCTTTGGAAACTGAGATACACAGGGCCGGCAGGCCTGAGTAGCCGAGGAAGACTTTTTGCTGCTCCCGTCCTGCCTACAGAGCACTTTTGAGCTGATTTCAGGACTGGCTTCTTCCCTGCCCGCAGCCTTCCCCCATGCCAGGGCTTGGGGCAGCTGCTTCTAGGTCTAGCATCCCGGCCTCTCATCACTCAGCTTCATGGAAAGACAGTTGGGACTTCTATCTCTAAGCTCCTGCGAGGAGCAGCTCCCCTTTAAGACCTGGAACACCCCCAAAAAGGCACTCACCCAGCAAAGGTCAGTATGCCCCCCCCCAACCTGTATAATTTACCTTACAAAGGGAGAGGGGCTGGGTGTGGTGGCTCACGCCTTTAATTCCAGCACTTAGAGACAGAAGCAAGCAACCAGCCTGGCACATAATAAGCTCCTGAATAACTAGTACTACAAAAAGACACTGTCTCAAAACAACAACAACAGGGGGCTGGAGAAATGGCTCAGTGGTTAAGAGCACTGGCTATTCTTGCAGAAGACCTGTGTTCACTTCCCAGTGCCCACATGGGTGCTAACAACTATCTATAACCCCAGTTCTGGGGGATTCCATGTCCTCTTCTGACCTCCACAGGCATTGTACAACACAGGTGCACTTACATGCAGGTGATACACATAAAATTAAAGATAATAAATAAAAATATTTTTAAGGGATTGAGCCTGATTTTTAGTTTGATACAATGTGTGGAGTCTGTGGCAGCACAGAATTCCAATTACTATTCTGTGCCTCTGTTTCCCTATCAGAAAATATGTCCTTCTAGGAATACAGTAGAGGCTGTTGTGTAATTTTTGGAATAAAGTAGGCAGTGAATCAGTGCTGTGGTGTATGTGATTAAGTTCCTGCCAGGCGTGGTGGCGCACGCCTTTAATCCTAGCACTTGGGAGGCAGAGGCAGGTGGATCTTTGTGAGTTCAAGGCCAGCCTGGTCTACAGAGTCAGTCCCAGGACAGCTG
>VZQC01000008.1:3148937-3228217 GCA_009823505.1 Rhizomys pruinosus | reverse complement strand
AAAAAAAAAAAAAAAAAAGAGTCGTTCCTACCCAGCCAGCAAGCAGCACAGGGCCAGAGGAAGGACACTGCACTGTCACAAAGGTGTGGTGCCCTGCCCCCAGCTCATAGTGACATCCATCAATGTCACCTTGAGCTCTCTGGACATAGGGGACCCTCCTGTCATCCTCAGGTGCCCTACACCGACTCCTGCTCCTGACTCAAGAGTGCTGGCCCTGTCACCAGATTGCTCTCTTTCTTATCCTTGTGGTTCCTGTCACTGAGTGGCATCCACACCTCCCCCTCCAGAGCTGCTGTGGGGACCGAGGTGGGCAGCACCCCTATAACTTGTCTGTAATGTGCACAGCATTTGCTAAAGACAGAGCTGGTCTCTTGTGAAAGTTGAAAATTCTCCATCCACAGACTACACTGGAATGTGCTGGGCCGCAAGCAAAAGAAATAGCCACTGTTTAAATGCAGGTCTCCATGATCCCTTTCACCAAAGTCCCCGTGGAGAACCAGTGAATGTGCTGCCAGCTCCAACAGCCAGAGGGGATGGACACCTTACACCAACCGTACCTGGCTCTCTGTGGCTGGAGGCAGAGCTGACTCCCTGGACTGTCACCAGCTGGGTAGAGATGGATCCAAAGACACCAGCCTGCAGAGATGGGAGCCACCCCCAGTGTGTGCCCCACTTGTCACACAGGGCTTGACAACCCCACAAAGTGGTCCCAGTGCCTCCTAAGGATGTCGAGGAGGTAATGATGGTTCTGGTCAAATGGCGATCAGGAAAGATGCTTGGTGCAGATCTTGGACTTCACCCGCGGCACCATGGGCCTGTGGCCACACTGACAGCAACAGCCACTGGCAGGTTCCACGACCTGTTTGTTAATTCAGCCTCCAGCCAAACTCTCAGTCTGGCAAAGTGCTTGTACTGGAAAATGCCTGAGAGTCCCTCAGGCCCTCCTCCTAGGCAAGGCTTGCAAGCACCCAGAAAAACCTGGGCTATAGAGGGAGCCTCAGCACCAGGAAGAGCATGTCCCTGAGCTGGTTGGGCATCGAGGACACCTACCCCTTCCTCCCCAAGGCCCAGGAGGTGATATCACTGCCAAGTGCCCAGGCCAAGATCAGCAGGCAGCAGGGAACAGGGCCTCTCCAAATCTCTGTTAATTCGTTAATGATCATCCCAACGTGCTTCCCGGTACTCAGGACGCCACTTTTCTGAGGCCCTGTGCTCTGGCCTCTGATGGGTCCTTGCAGCCAGTGGGCTGGTGCTGGGCGAGCACATGAATTGATGAGCAAGGCAGGGAGAGAAGGAACTCTCTCTGAAGGGCACTTGCGCGCGTGCGCGCGCGCGCGCGCGCGCACACACACACATACACACGAACACACACACACACACACACACACACACACACACACACACACACACACACACNTGTCATGGTTAATCCTGGGTGTCAACTTGACTGGACTAAGGAACAAATAAGAGAAAAGGGTCTTCTGATTGGACCACCTCAACCCGGATGGCCCACCCCAAATGTGGGTGTTACCTTCTGCCGGCAGGCAGTATTTAAGGCCACGGCAGCGGGAGCTGGCCCCTTTTTTCCTTCTTCCTGCGGCTTGCCTCTCTCTCATCTGGTGAGTTTGTCTTGCTGCTGTGATCAACCTTTCGGATCCCAGCGTGTACTGAGACTGGCAGATCTCCTGGAATCCATTCGGGCCTTCAGCACTAGACTGGGACTCCTGAGACATCCAGCCTTGCGGACTGAGCAGTTCCCTGGATTCCCAGCCTCTCCAGTTCGGCGCTACTGTTGAGCTCCGTCACGTGAGCAAATCAATAAATTGTATATAGTTATATATATTCATCCTGTTGCTTCTGTTTCTTTAGAGAACCCTGACTAATACACTTGCAAATACACCCTCAGCCGTAAAGGATCCCCAGGGCACCTTGTTGACCAGGGCAGCCCAGGCTGTGGATGACAGGTACCCAGAGAGGATGGCACTAAGGAGCTGCCATCACCCTACCCTAGGCATGCTGGGCTCAATCCAAGTTCTACCTGGGAAGGTGCATGGCCATCTGTTTCTACCTCCTCTGTCCCAAATGGCTCAGTCTGGGTCACCTCACAAGGCGAAGCCTGTAGTAGTCTTGAAAACGTCAGACTGAAACCTGTGCCTTCCTTTCATTTCCCTAGAAAATTCTCATGTGAGGCTTTTGTGGTTCCAGACTAGCTACTGAATGGACTAGGGAGGAAAGTTTCCGTCTTTTCAGCAGCTCTAGTTGGTCTTTTAAGGAGACCCTCTGAGAAGGCTGCTGCTGGGATCAAAGCTTGTTCGGAGACTGGCAGAGGGTGATTAAACCATCCTTGCCTCTACCTCTGGAGCTTGGTGAATTTCCATATAGCTCCTGCCAACCCAGCTCCTCTCCATGCTCTGTGCCCTGGGAAACCTAGAGACCCAGCCCTGCAACTTGGGCTGCAGGGACCAGGAGTCAGGCTGTGCAAGGGCATGCAGGAACCTGTGTGGAGCCAGAGGAAGAATGTTCAGTGCAGCACCTCAGTAGTGTCTGGCTGTAGCATCCTCTGTGTCACCCTGCTCTTCCCTCCTAGAAGCACCACTCTGATCTGACGTCACAGCCTCTCCATGTGCTTTCCCAGGTGACTGTCCCCTATGCCTTTTGTGGCAGGTGACATTCTAGGATCATTTGTATTTCCCAGATGAGGAAACTGAGGCTTGGAGAGTCCACAGCCATAGAGAAAGTAAGGGAGCCGGGGCTGGAGAGATGGCTCAGCAGTTAAGAGTGCCGACTGCTCTCACGGAGGACCCGGGTTTGATTCCCAGCACCCACATGGCAGCTAAGAACCATCTTTAATTCCAGTTCCAGGGGAATCCAACGCCCTCTTCTGACCTCCGCAGCATTGCACGACACAGGTGCACCAACCTACATGCAGACAGTACACTCATACACATAAAAATAAATAAATAATAAATAAATAAATAAGAAAGTAAGGGAGCCAAGACCAAAACACAGGACTTGTGATTCCAAAGCCAGACATCTTTTCAGGGTAGGCCAGTGATGCAAGTTAGCACCCCTGCGATTCAGGGTAAGCCTGTTGGTGATGAGGTGACATCAACCTAAAAGAGCCTATCAGTGGAAAGACTGTAAGAGCCAGGGAGGTGATGCAAGACCAAACAGAAATGAATCCTACAAGCTCCTGGGACCCTGTTCATATGAACCTGCAGCATTGGTAGCAGCATGCACAAGACCCATGCAAGCTCAGCTGGACAAAACCCCAGCAAAGAACTGCAGAAATGGGTAGCAGAGCCAAGCTGGTTGAAGTCGGGTGAGGAAGACCCGGCCTTCTTTAGGAAAGGGACTCCGGATAGGCTGACTAGAGCTCAGGGGATGAGCTGGCACTGAGGAGTGCACAGGGAGAGCAGTTTGGTGCAATGGACTCTAGCCCAAATGACAGAATGTGTGGACTCTGGGCTGGGGGCGGGAGGGAGGGGGAGCTGCGGGAGGGTACCAAGGGAGAAGCAGGTGTAAAGGGGATTAAGACTGATTGAAAAAATATGTATGAAGCACACAAAAATTCAATAAAAGAGAGAGAGGGGGAAAGAGCTGGTCACTCAGAGTCACAGATCACATTTCCTAAGTAATACCTAATGCCTGGTGTCCATGTGCTTGAAAATAAGGTGCTGAGGTGCCTGCATGGACAGCTCCCGCTTGGAAATGACTGATGGCCTAAGTTCACAAGGTGACTCATTGCTTCTAGGAACTGGTTAAAATCTCCACAGTGACGATGATCACTGTGTTGCACACCTGTCCCCAGGAAAACAATCAGAAGAGCGGCTTTCTAGCAGGTGTGGGGAACACAGACGCAAGGCAGGGGCAGGGAAGGATGCAGCAAGATGGCAGCTGGGGATGCAGAGGGGTCGGATATTAGTCCTCAAGGAAAGCCAAGAATGGGTGAGCCAAGCTCTTCTCACACAGTAGGAGAGAACTGACCCTCCCAAGTTGTCCTCTGACTTACGCACACATGCACGCATGTGTCTGTGTGCACACAGGTAATAAAAGCTGTTTCAAAAAAAGAAAAGCAGAGGTGTAACTTCTTAGGTGATGAGTCCTGGGTTCTCAAGCCTGGCAATGGATGTGAATGTAACTATGACCTGACTGCCCGTGGCTGGTTGGCATGCTGCATCCTGGGTTCCCCTGTGCCCCCCCTTCCCCTTTGGAGATGGGTAAACAGTCCAGAGTATACAGCAAACCCTCCAAAGCCTCGCAATGAGTCAAAGCCGACTCAACCAGTGCCTTCCCCTCCTGGCTTTGGCCGTCATCTTCTCTCGAGGAAGAGTTAATCCATCAAGACAGTGCAAAGAAGAGTGAGGGACATATAACAATTTCTAGGAAAAAAAAAACATGTTTTGACTCTGAATTCAAATTAATTTGCTGTAATAAAGATGGGTAGGGAGAGGGCTGCGGGGGAGAAGTGCCTGGGGACAGGAAGATGGAAACTTCCATAGAATGAGTTCACCCACCACTCTGCTCTGTGGCTTTACAGAGCAAGTTGTCTTGAGCAGTCCCAGCCTCTGCCTTCCCATCTGTAAACTGGGGTCATACCAGTAGCTTGCTTCCTCTTTCCATTCGCTGTATGGGCTAGTATAACACTCAACCTCCTCACACTGCAGTCTTCTCAGAGCAGGGTGCCTTGTACAAGCGACCACACTCAGGTGTGTCAGTGCTGGCAAGCCAAGCACTGATCCTAAAGCAAAAGGAAAGAGGAGGCCGGTGCAGAACTAATTGGCCTAAAAGCTGATCCCCGTGGAAGCCAATATGTGGCCTGTTATCATTTCTGTCACTGTGATAAAATAACTTTGACAAAAAGCAGCTTAAGGAAGAGAGGGTTTATTATTTATGTTTATTTTATGTGCATGAGTATTTGGCTTCTATGTATGTATATGTACATATATAACTAGTACCTGTAGGGGCCAGAGGAGGGCATTGCAGATCCTATGACACCAGAGTTAGAGATGGTTGTAAACTGCCATGTGGGTTCTGGGAACTGAACTCTGGTCCTCTGCAAGAGCAGCAGGTGCTCTTGGCACTGAGCCATCTCTCCAGCCCTGAGAAAGGATTTATTTTAGTTCACAGCTCCAGGTCCATTGTTGTGGGGAAGTCAATGCTGCAGGAACCGGAAGCGGCCGGGCCATCACAGCCACAGCGGACGGACAGCAGAGGGCAACTTCAAATGATGCATGCTGCACTCAGCTAGTTTTCTCTACTCGAAGTCTGGGGCCCAAAACCAAAGGCTGGAGCCATAGGTGGATGGTAGAGTGTGTGTCTAAGCACACACAAGCCATAAGTGGATGGTAGAGTGTGTGTCTAAGCACACACAAGCCATAAGTGGATGGTAGAGTGTGTGTCTAAGCACACACAAGCCATAAGTGGATGGTAGCATGTGTGTCTAAGCACACACAAGGCCATAAGCGGATGGTAGCGTGTGTGTCTAAGCACACACAAGCCATAAGTGGATGGTAGGTTGTGTCTAAGCACACACAAGCCATAGGTGGATGGTAGAGTGTGTGTCTAAGCACACACAAGGCCATAAGTGGATGGTAGCGTGTGTGTCTAAGCCCACACAAGCCGTAAGTGGATGGTAGTATGTGTGTCTAAGCACACACAAGCCATAGGTAGATGGTAGAGTGTGTGTCTAACCACACACAAGGCCATAAGTGGATGGCAGAGTGTCTAAGCACACACAAGCCATAGGTGGATGGTAGCGTGTGTGTCTAAGCACACACAAGCCATAGGTGGATGGTAGCGTGTGTGTCTAAGCACACACAAGCCATAAGTGGATGGCAGCGTGTATTTCTAAGCACACACAAGGCCCGGAGCTGCATTCCCAGCACCACACACAGAACGAGGGTTAGGGATCGGGTTCAGTGCATAAAATGTGAGGTCTGAGTTTGAATCTGCAGAACCCACAGAAAGGCTGCCTGCCATCTCAGCACTCCTGTTGGCTAGGTGGGAGGCAGAGGGAAGAGTATCTCTGGAAGTTCAAGGGTTAGCTAGCTTGGGGACACAGGAGAACCAATCTTCTGACCTCTTTAGGCACAACATGGCACACTCCTGCAATGGCGTTCACACGCATACATGAACACACACACACACACACACACACACACACACACAAACACACACACACACAGATTTTTTTTTTAAACTGAAGAGGCCTGGCCAGATGTTTGATTCCCAGCACACACATGACAGCTATTAACTATCTGTAACTCCAGTTCCAGGGGATCTGATGCCCTCTTCTGGCCTCCAGAGACATTACACACATATGGTACACATGCCTACATTCAGGCAAAACACTGGGGTGTGGAGATGGAGGATATAGGGGTGGGAAAGAAGCCTCAGTTCAAGGGAAAAAAAGCCACTAAGACCCAGGGGTTTACTGGGCTCTTCACAAGGCTATGCTGCCCCTGATATCCGCCCTCCCTCAGCCCCAGTGGTAGTATCCATCAAAGCTCAGAGCCATGTGGGGCTCCAAGGTGTGCATGGTCACCACCCAAGAGCTAGCACCAGGAGCAGAGACTCTCCCTGCCCAGATGCTGCCCCAAGCTGGGCTCCTCTTCTACAATATAGGAATGAGATGCAGAGTGGTAGAATGTGGTAAGGATTGGGCAGCACACGGAATGACTGGATTGTTTTATTTTGACAGGGTCTCATGTATACCAGCTCGACCTCAAGCTCATCACAGCTGAGGATGATCTTGAACTTCTGGTCCTCCACTTCTTCCTCCGGGGTGGAATTACATGTATGCACCACCACTACTAGTTTTATGCAGTGTTGGGCATCAGACAGAGGGCTGAGTGTATGCTAGGTAAGCCCTCTACCAACTGAGCCTCTGTCACTTTTCCAGGGTGCAGATCTAGTGATCCAAGAGACTATTTCAATTTTCATAACATTTTAGTTGTTTGCTTTAGTTCCTGATTTTTTTTAAGATTTAAATTTTGTTGAGTTTTATTTATATGTGTGTGCGTCCATGTGAGTATGTGCTATGTGTGTGCAGTGCCTGAAGAGGCCAGAAGAGGGCGGTAGATCCTCTGAGCTGGAGTCACAGGCAATTGTGAGCCACCATATGTGGGTGCTGGGAACTGAACCCAAGTCTTCTGCAAGTGTAGCCAGTGCTCTTAACTGCTGAGCCACCTCTCCAGCCCTCTGATTTGTTTTGTCATAGTAAATTTCACAAGAAAAGCATGGATTCTCTAGCCATGGTGACATTCATTTCTGTAACCCCAGTACACAAGAGGATGAGGCAGAGAGATACTATGAGTTTGAGACCTACATAGTACGTATGTTCAACGCCACCCTGAGCTACAGAATGAGACTGTTTCAAAACCAAACACACAACACTATGCCTCTCTAGCTTCTCTTGAGAAATCATAATCTTTGCATCAGCTAGCTCTGGCCCTCAGTAGTGAGTTGTGAAAGGTAGCTGCTGCCCGGGCAGGTCATCAGCCCTCTGTCCCACCCTACTAACTTAGCCCAGGTTCTCCCACTCCTCCTGGTGGGAAGGGATAACTTGCCCAGTGACACACAGACTTTGAGGGAGAACCCTGGCTGGCTGCTGGGAGGATGCAAGGACCCTCCTGTCCCAGAGCCTTGATTCCTGCAAAGCTTCTCTGGAAATAGTGTTGGGTGCAAGCAGGCCAGACAGGTGATTTGTGAAGGCAGACAAGCCCTGGAAAGGTGCTGAGCTTGGCTAAACAGCCACATAGGTAGAGATGCATGCTGGCAAGGGCAACTCCCTGGCTGGGATCCTGGACTGTGTAAGTGGAGAAGTATCTGAGCAGCTGCATGTCTCACCACTCTCTGCTCTGACTGTGGATGCCTGTGAGCAGCTGCTTCTAGCCTCTGCACGATGGACTGCACCCTTGAACTGTGAGCTGAAATAAGCCTTCACTCCCTTGAGCTGCTTTTTTCAGAACATTTTACTCATAGCATAGCAACAGGAAAAGAAATAGGAAAAGTTTCTTTTCTTTTCTATTTCTTTTCCTGTTAGCCTGCTTCAGGGATGGCTGGACCCAGGATCAGGCCTGGTCTCTGCATCTCCTCACTCTGCTGGGCTGTATTGGCTTCACTCTTAGGCAAGCTCTCCCCTGTGCTGGTGAGAGAGTGAACACCAACTCCAAGCTCATGTCACAGACACCAGTGGAAAAAAACCACAGACATTCCAGCAGACACCTGAGATCAGCACCAACTGGACCAGTTTTGGACTGCATGCCCGTCTCCATAGTAATTCATCCTGGGCTGTGATGCCATTTGGTGGTGCATAGCCACCCACCACAGCACTGCATCCAAACAGGCCCTAGAAGACAGGCTTTCCATAGCAAAGTCTGTGTCCTGTTCATACCCAGGGGACAGAGAGCAGAGCAGGGAGGAGCAGGAGGAGGGGAGACAGGAGGGATTTCCAGAGACCAGGCGAGCAGTGTCCCCACGTTCCCACCAGGAAGACCCAGGTGCCCAAGAGCATTCTGTAACTTGGCCGGGGCAGCCTTGGTCTACTTGAACCTGCAGCGAGGTCACTGCCCACAGCCCAAGAGGGCCTCACGGTAGAAGGGACAGGGGCAAGAAGGCCCTTCCCAGTCACTCCATATTGTTCTGTGCCTGAGGGAAAGTCAACCATTCTCCTTACCAGTGATTGGCTTCTAAGGACATGGCTAAGTGACCAGGATCTAGCCAATGAAAGGGCGTGGAGCAAAAAGGAGAAGCCCAAAGTGTTGGGAAAGGGTGTCTGCTGATTTGGAAAGGGGAGGATAAGATGGGGGAGAAGGAGGAGGAGGAGGAGGAGGAGGAGGAGGAGGAGGAGGAGGAGGAGGAGGAGGAGGAGGAGGAGTGTAAGAGGGGAGAAGAGGAGAAGAGAGAGGGAAGGGAAGAGAAGGAAGAGGAGGAGGAAATAAGGAAGATGGAGGAGGGAAAGGAGAGGGGAAAGAGAGAGAAGAGGAGAAGTAGGAGAGAAGGAAGAGGAGGAGAAAGGAAGAGGTACGGGGATGGAAGAGGAAGGAGGAAGAGAGTAGGAAAGCAGCTCGACCAGGAGGAGGAGGAAGAGGAGGAGGAAGAGGAGGAGGAGGAAGAGGAGGAGGAGGAAGAGGAAGAGGAGGAAGAGGAGGAAGAGGAGGAGGAAGAGGAGGAAGAAAAGGAAGAGGAGGAGGAAGAGGAGGAGGAGGAAGAGGAGGAAGAGAAGGAGGAGGAAAAGGAAGAGGAGGAGGAAGAGGAGGAAGAGAAGGAAGAGGAGGAGGAAAAGGAAGAGGAGGAGGAAGAGGAGGAGGAAGAGGAGGAGGAGGAAGAGGAGGAGGAAGAGGAGGAGGAGGAAGAGGAGGAGGAGGAAGAGGAAGAGGAGGAAGAGGAGGAAGAGGAGGAGGAAGAGGAGGAAGAAAAGGAAGAGGAGGAGGAAGACGAGGAGGAGGAAGAGGAGGAAGAGAAGGAGGAGGAAAAGGAAGAGGAGGAGGAGGAAGAGGAGGAACAGAAGGAAGAGGAGGAGGAAGAAGAGGAAGAGGAGGAGGCAGGTCCATTCTACCTTTGGACTTCATGGTGTCTGGACGGCATGTACAGGCTGTCACAGCAACTTTGCCACCATGAGGGGAAGCATTGTGTTGATAAACTGGTTTGTTCAGGGTGGCCAGGGACAGTCAAGAGGCCAGCTTCTGAGAAATGTCACCTCTGAGGTTTCAGCCACCCATCTGACATCTTGGTGGGGGCTGAGAGCAGCAGAGACTTGGGGGCATCAGGGGACCCTGGATGTCCATGGCCGTGCTACACGGGTCCCCAGCTGAGACTTGTCTTCCTGGTGTACAGAGAGCAGCTGACATCACTTCCAGGACACAGAGAAAGCTTTTCCCTAAATAACTTTTATACCCTGATTTTAAAAGTCTGGGCCAGGCATGGTGGTACACACCTTTAACCCCAGTGCTCCAGAGGGAGCAGAAGCACTCACAGATCTCTGTGAGTTCAAGGTCAGCCTGGTCTACAGAGTGAGTTCCAGGCTAGCTGGGGCTACCAGGGAGCTGATGCCCCAACCCCCAAGTCTCATATTCACATGGCCAGAAACACATTTCTGCTTACACAAAAAAAGTGCTCCTTCAGTTTAGGGCATGGTGATAAATTCATGATGGTGACTGTGTCAGGGTTGAACTGATGCTGACAAATGGTGCCCAGGCACTAGGGGAGAGATTTATGTGCTAGGATAAGACCTGGTAACTTACAAACTAGAGAGAAGAGATCCCAATTCTGTGTGTGTGTGTGTGCGTGTGCTGTGTAACAAACACACCATAGAAAAAGATGGGGGGTGCTGGAGACATGGCTCAGTGGTTAAGGGCACTAGTGGCTCTTGCAGAAGACTCAGGTTTAAATCCCAACATCCACATGGTAGCTAACAACCATCTATAACTCCAGTTCCAGAAGATCTAATGCCCACTTCTATCCTCTTCAGGCATTGCATGACATAGGCACTTACACATGTACAGGCATAATACTTATACACATAAAAAATAATTATTAACTTTTTTTTAAAGAAAAAGACCCCTGGGCATGGTGGCACATGCCCTTAATCCCAGCACCTGGGAGGCAGAGGCAAACAGATCTCTTTGAGTTCAAGGCCAGCTTGGTCTACAAAGTGAGTCCAGGGCAGCTGGGGCTGCAGGGAGACCCTGTCTCAAAGTGACAAAAAAAAAAATCAGAGGGAAGTACAATAATGTAAATAGTATTTAAAAAATCAGTATAAGCCAGGCGTAGTGGTGCACGCCTTTAATCCTAGCACTTGGGAAGCAGAGGGAGGTGGATCTCTGTGAGTTCAAGGCCAGCCTGGTCTACAGACAGGACAGCCAGAGCTACAGGGAGACCTGTCTCAAAAAGACAAAAAACAAAACAAAACAAAAAAAACCCACATCAGTATATACTGATATAAATGTTTATTTTTTATAAACATTTATAAATATTTTATTTATAAACATTTATAAATAAATGTTTATTTTCAACCTTGTACATTAAAAAATATTCTACAAACCCATCACCACCCCAACATAGAATAACCCAAAGGTGCCTTGGCAGCACCCAGGAAGCACGGACGGTGCAGAGAAGCTTCAGTACAGTGGAGGTGGCCCACAGAGCAATGACCGCCTGCTAGCAGGTCATTGTAGAAGGAAAAGCCCAAGACTCGGGGACCTGGGCTGGGGAAACCCCTCCCCTCCCTCAGCCTCAGTGCCTGATCAAATACGATTTTCTCTAGATCTCTTAGGTTTTGTCACTGAGCCCAAGACACTACAAAACCCCCAGAAGCAGTTGGGTGTCCCAGGCAACAGCCACAGCCTGGCTCCTCAGAGCCCCTCAAGCTCGGGGAGTTGGGTACATGGGAGGTTAATTCTCTTATCAAAACTATACAAAATCCTAATTTTGAAGAGTGGCAATTTGGGGTGGGGGAACCTCAGCAATGGGAATGTTGGTTATGCAGCACAGACATTGAGTTCTCAGGGGATCAATTATGAAAACACTCATTCAGCTATTTCTATTCAAATGAACACCTGAAGAGGAGGCCTCAACGGTTTTAAAAGTGTGTGGATATTACTGGATAAATGTTAGTCCAATAAAAGAGATCATCACCCACTATTTGTGTACATTTAAGTTGACACTGAAAAGATCTTTGTGGAGGGTCATGCTGTTGCGGCTGCTGCTACAGCAGTGTGCCTTTTTTTTTTTTTCTTTTTTTTTTAATCTCCTTGGACCTTAACACTTTAGCAACTGAAGGAAATAAACCAAATTTAGTCACTTCTGAGTTTCTCTTCTCTTGAGCACAGGACGAGCCTGACATGGGCACTGAGATGCCGCATCAAGGTGGCCAGCTGTCCAGCACTCATGAAGCTGGGGCTCCCTGCTTGGAGGCTTGGCCACCAGCCCTAAGGAATGTGCAGCCCCAGTAGGAAAAAAAAAGCTGGTTTTTCATTTCCCTGTGGTCAAAGCACTCACGATTTTTTTTTTTTTTTTTTTTTTTTTTTTTTGTCTTTTTGAGACAGGGTCTCCCTGTAGCCTCAGCTGTCCTGGAACTCACTATGTAGACCAGGCTGGCCTTGAACTCACGAGACCCATCTGCCTCGGCCTCCCAAGTGCTGGGCTTAAAGGGGTGCACCACCACACCCAGCTAAGATCATCTTAAAAAATAGATTTATCAGGGCTAGAGAGATGGCCTAGCAGTTAAGAGCACTGACTGCTCTTACAGAGGACCCGGGTTCGATCCCCAGCACCCACATGGTGGCTGAGAACTGTCTGTAACTCCAGTTCCAAGGGGAATCCAACGTCTTCTTCTCTTTTTCTTTTTTTGTCTTTTTGAGACAGGGTCTCCCTGTAGCCCCAGCTGAACTGGAACTCACTATGTAGACCAGGCTGGCCTTGAACTCACAAAGATCCACCTGCCTCTGCCTCCCAAGTGCTAGGATTAAAGGCTTGGGCCACCATGCCAGCTCCGACATCCTCTTCTGACCTCCGCGGCATTGCACGACACGGGGTGCACAAATCTACATGCAGACAGTACATTCATGCACATAAAAAATAAAAAAATAAAAGATTTATCGGTTTTTTTAGTCTGAAAATATTCCCTACTCCCCTTCCTTACCAACATACACATGCATACATTCACGTACGCACATGCACACACTCATGTACATTCTCATGGACACACATGCACACACCCATGTACACACATATACATACTCATGTACACACATGCATACACTCGTACACTCATGGACACACTAATGTACACACTCGTGCACACACTCATGTACACACACATGCACACACCCATGGACACACACAGACACACTCATGTACACACACATGCACACACTCATGTACACACACATGCACACACTCATGTACATACTCATGGACACACACATGCACACACTTAGGTACACACATGCACACACCCATGTACACACACATGGACACAGACACACTCATGGACACACATGCACACACTCATGGACATGCATGCACACACTCATGGACACACTCATGCACACACTCATGCACACACTTATGTACACACATGCACCCACTCATGTACACACACAAACACACTCATGGACACATTCATGGACACACGAACACACTCATGTACACACACATGCACACATTCATGGACACACACACTCATACACATGGACATGCTCATGTACACACATGCACATACTTGTACACACACCTGCATATATACATATGCAGGCTTATGCACACACATGCAGGCTTATGAACACACAGAAGCACACACACACATACACACATACCTTTCTACTTCTCTTTAAACAGAAATCAAGGAAAGTAAACAGCATGCAGGCAGCCTCTCCCCTCCCTACAGCTTGGGAACCTAGGACAGGACTATAGGACTATAGGACTATAGGACCTTAGGACTACAGGACCATAGAACTATAGGACCATAGGACTATAGAACCATAGGACTATAGGACTATAGGACCATAGGGCTACAGGACTATAGGACTACAGGACTATAGGACTATAGGACCATAGGACTATAGGACTATAGGACTACAGGACTACAGGACCATAGGACCATAGCACCATAGGACCATAGGACTACAGGACTACAGGACTATAGGACTATAGGACCATAGGACTACAGGACCATAGGACTATAGGACCATAGGACTACAGGACTACAGGACTATAGGACTATAGGACCATAGGACCATAAGACCATAGGACTACAGGACCATAGGACCATAGGACCATAGGACCACAGGACTATAGGACCATAGGACCATAGGACTATAGGAC
Source organism: Rhizomys pruinosus (assembly GCA_009823505.1). NCBI lineage: Eukaryota > Metazoa > Chordata > Mammalia > Rodentia > Spalacidae > Rhizomys > Rhizomys pruinosus. The sequence continues at coordinate 3,214,387 of VZQC01000008.1, read as the reverse complement.
TATAGGACTACAGGACCATAGGACCATAGGACTACAGGACCATAGGACCATAGGACCATAGGACCATAGGACCATAGGACCATAGGACTATGGGACTACAGGACTATAGGACTATAGGACCATAGGACCATAGGACCATAGGACTATAGGACTACAGGACCATAGGACCATAGGACTATAGGACCATAGGACCATAGGACCATAGAACTATAGGACCATAGGACCATAGGCAGACAGAGGTCTCACCAAACCCCATTCCCAGCACACTTTCTTCTCACATCTAAGAGGTGCTTGGTCCAGAACAAAACGCAGAAATATAAAGGACGGAGTGGGCTGGGACTGCAGTGCAGTCGGTATAGCGTTTGCCTGGTATGCACAAAGCCTCCAGCCTCCAGCCTCCAGCAACATTGCATAATGCAGACTGGCAGCACGTGTCTGTAATACCAGCCTCTGGGAAGTAGAGCAGAGAGTATCAGAAGCTCATGGTCACCCTCAGCTATATGTTTTGAGGCCAGCCTAAGATATATGAGACCTTGCTTCAAAAATCAAATCAAATTAAAATTCAAGGAGGGATTAAATGAGAGATCGTGGGGCTAAACAAACCTAACCCAACATAGAAGCTCCTTTAGGACCCATGAGCCACTCAGGAATCCCCCTGGCCCAGTGGGGGACAGGCAGGAGCTTCAAGGGGATTAAAAGCAAGCAGCTGTGAGATGGTGAGGTGAAGCCTGTAATCCCAACACTGGAGAGGCTGATGAGGGAGGTTCCTGAGCCGCACAGGGAGCCCCGGGGCCCACCAGTCATCTTTAAAAACAGATTGTCAGAAAGGAACCTATTTCACTTGTAGTCCTGAGCTGAGCCTTCAAACCGCTGGCACACAGACCCGAGGGTGCTCAGGACCCTCTCCTGGTTTCCTTGGCCTGCCTCCCTCCCGAAAAGGCCCAAGGCAACGAAACTCCTCTCCAGCCCTGGGGACTCTGCTGTGGGCCTTCCCTCTGGGTTTGGTCAGGGCCCTCTTTCTCCGGGCACGTTAGGGCGATGCTCAGAATTACGGCTGGACAGAGCCATGCGCTAGTCTGGGGAGCACAGCTGAGGTGGCTAGTATTATCTCCTGAGCGACATCTGTCCGTCTGTTGGGCTGGGGAGGGGACAGTGGTAGGATGCAGTGCCAGTAGCAGGGCGGCCTTGCCAGGCACCTGGAAGGCAGGGCACACTCCTTTGTAGGCTCCCAGACACTAACCCACTAACCCTATTTCAGGGCTGATAGTGACACCTGCAGTTTAACCAGCCACATGTCGCCCTGCAGGACTGGGGCCCCCACCCACTGACCCACTCTACCTCTCTACTCCCTTCCCTCCTGCCCAAGCAGATCCTTCTCGTCATTGGTCCTAGGGATGGGGGGGGGGCTCCGATCTCTGGACTTGCTGTTGGAGCCAGAGAGGCAAAGTCCCCAGGACCCTGGCTCTGTCCTGAGCCTCCAGAAACACTAACCATACCTGTTGCTGTTCTCATGCAGACACCAAACTGGGGTCTCTGCTTGGTGGGAAGAGCGGAGACTGATGCCAGTTTCCATGGCAGCTTGGGACCCTCTGTGTGGCACCTTCGCCTCTCCATCACTCAGCAAACTGAGACCAGATCTAACACTCAGATCACAGACCAGGGTGAGGCCCACACAGAGGAAACGATGTCATCCAGGCTGCCCATGGCCACAGTACCGGTCCCAGGCAGTGGTCTCTCACTGCAGAAGAGTGGATGCGCCTGTCTGTGGGTCACTTAGCTCCTGACCAGGTCACCTGCCCATCCCATAAGGCCTCTGGGGGGGATTGCACTCACAGCTTTCCTACGTGCGCGCACGCGCACACACACACTCACACTCACACAGCTGCCTGGTAAGGACACACACTGCAGCACACAAGCAGGCCGACACACCCTAGAAGGCAGCAGGTCAAAGGTGAACTGCTCGGAATCCAGCCCCCTCCGGAGCCAGGCCTTTCGATGCCCTGGCTCTGCTTCTTTCAAGGCTGAGAGCCAGAACACAGGGAGCCGGGGAGGCAAATGAACCAATGCAAAGATTTCTTTATAACTTTTCTCAATGTTCCACTGATTGCTAGCTCAGTAGCAGATGTGGTGTGTTTAATGACGCATAGACAAGCAACAGCCCCTAATCCCTAAATGAACTTATCTCTAAATATATAGGGGGAGGCTATATAAACCAATCCAGCCCTCTGCTCTTCCATCGGAGCAGAACACGGCGATCCGGCAGGGCAGAGAAGGTGCAGACCACAGGACTGCCGGCCACAGCTCCATGTGACAAGCACCTTTCCCCAACATTTTCAACAGGGCACCTGAAGGGACTTAACAGCTCATTCTGACACCAGATTTTTTTTTCCTGGTCTCCCCTAAAGGGCCTCAATGATCCCCTACAATTGACCTTTCTTCTAATCCCAGGATATGCAAAAACATCTGGAAAGATTCAGTAAGGTTTGAAAACTGACATTTATGATAACTGGGGTGAAGACAGGAACTAGGCATTCCTATGTGCAGGTCCTGGGCCAGGAATCCAGGGAAGCCCAGACCAAGGGTGGACAAATGTGAGCTCCAAGCTCTGGTCTACATCAACAGTGGGTGCCCTGGGCATCTGGAACACAGAGGGGGACTTGATCCGCCTATCTACAACCCCCCTGCCAGGACAGCAGGAAAGTGAGCTGAAGAACAGGTGCAAAGGCCAGGGGGTCTTTTAGCAGGAAGACAAACTGCTAGAAGACAGCAATTCCTAGAGGCCTGGGAAGGGGAGCTGACCCTCGTCCCACGTAGGTGAAGGGGCCCTCGCCTCAGGACACCTGCTGTCATGCAGAGGGTGACTGGGAAGGTGGGTTTGGATTCTATATTGAGACCACCAAGAGGCCAATCAAGGGCCTGACCAAGTCATCCCAAATGGTGCCTAGCCCAGGTGGCTGGCTAATCTTGAAGGGAGCCCGAGGAAACCCCGAGAGGTACAGGGGGAGAGTGAGCTCAGACCACTCACAAGGCTTTTCCATTAGCTGAGTGGAAAAGCCATGGCTGGGCTGAGGGAAGCTGTATTTCACCTACACGGCACACAGCTGGGCTCAGACAGCACCAGTGCTAATATGCAAACGAGACTGTATCTGTATTCATCAGGAGAGGCCAGAATCATGCTCTTCCACTACCAGCAAACAAAGAGGTGGGTGGGGCATACCAGGGGGTGACTGGCTGGCGGGGCCAGGGCTACATGAAAATGGCATCTAGTTAGCCGGGCGTGGTGGCGCACGCCTTTAATCCTAGCACTCGGGAGGCAGAGGCAGGTGGATCTTTGTGAGTTCAAGGCCAGCCTGGTCTACAGAGTGAGTTCCAGGACAGCTGGGACTACAGGGAGACCCTGTCTCGAAAAGACCAAAAAAAAAAAAAAAAGAAAATGGCATCTAGTTGCTGGAGAAGGAAGCTTGAGTCTTCCTGACAGATGAGCTTAGAGCCAGAACTTCCTCTACGAATCCACCTAAAGCCTCATTTTACTGATGGACAAATCAACACTCAGAGGAGAGAAATATTTTGCTGGAAGCCACACACATATCCCCGTTGTAATTTTCTGGTTTCTAGGTGAATACAGTTGTGTTTGATTTTAATTTTGTTCATGTAGGTCAGGAAAGACCCAGGAGATCTTTAGAAGGTTGGTCATGTGGAGGCCAGGCTTATTTGCTCTGTACTGGGTGGAAAGCATAAATAAATAAGTCTAAGGTGTGGCCGTGCCTACAATATGCACGTGCTATGGAAGAATACAAAGACCGATGTCCATGCACTTAGGACACCTGGGTGTCAGGAAACGGAAGGATGCGCTCACTGCTCCCCTCAAGCTGTGTTGGAGAGGAAAAGTGATTGACATGGCACGAACTATGTGGCAGGCTGGCTTGGGAATAGAAATCAGGTGCAGCGGGCACTACAGTTATCTGGGGAAGAGCCTCCATCTCTTCAGAGTCCTGCTTCTGGCCCCTTGTCCACACTGCCTTCCTTAGGGTTTTCTGGGAGAAGGCAGTATAGAAACTTTAGCAAGTCTGCACAGCTGGACACACCTCCTTATGGTTCAAAGTGTGCTGCTCTTAAAAAGCCAGTAAGGGTCGGGCATGGTGGCGCACGCCTTTAATCCTAGCACTCGGGAGGCAGAGGCAAGTGGATCTTTGTGAGTTCAGGCCAGCCTGGTCCACAGAGTGAGTTCCAGGACAGCTGGGGCTACAGGGAGACCCTGTCTCGAAAAGACCAAAAAGAAAAAGCCAGTAAAGGCAGGGGCTGGGAAGATTGTCTGGTGGTTAAGAGTGCCTGCTGCTCTGCACAGGACCGAGTCCTAGCATCCATATGGCAGCTCAGAACTGCGGGCAACTCCAGTTCCAGGGAGTCGAAAGGCCGCCTTCTGGCACACGGTTCACATAAGCTCACACAGGCAAATATGTACACAAATAACAAATTTTTTTTTTTTTGTCTTTTCAAGACAGGGTCTTCCTGTAGCCCCAGCTGTCCTGGAACTCACTCTGTAGACCAGGCTGGCCTTGAACTCACAAAGATCTGCCTGCCTCTGCCTCCCAAGTGCTAGGATTAAAGGCGTATGCTACCACGCCCGGCAGCAAATTTTTTATTAACAAGTTAACAAGGAGCCAGGCGTGGTGGCGCGAGCCTTTAATCCCAGCACTTGGGAGGCAGATGCAGGCGGATCTCTGTTGATCTCAAGGCCAGCCTGGTTTAGAGTTCCAGGATAGATGAGGCTACAAGGAGACCTTGTCTCAAAAAAAAGTTAACAAGGGAGCTGGTATAACACGTAAAGGTGCTTGCTGTATAAGCTCCAGCCACTTTTGTTAGTTCCAGCTCTTGATCCCAAGATGCAAGGATAGGACCTAGTCCTCAAAGCTCCATGGGTATCGTAGCATGCTTCCTCCATCATCCCACATACATGTGTGGGCATGCACCAACATAATAATAGTAAAATAAGTTAGCCATAGCGTAGAGGAAGAGCTTTTGCATGGCACGTGCAAGGTCTTGGGTTTGAGCTGTAGCACCAGGAAAAGGAAGCCAAAAAGTCAGCCGAGGAGAAAGCATCTTTTCCCTACTTGACAAACCCATCAGCAAAGCAGTTGTCTGTGCTAGACACCTGCCACCTTCAAGCAAGGTTCCCCTTGTCTGCACTAGATTCCTAACCTGCAAAATAATTTAATGGAGCCTGTTCTTGTGAGGACTAAACAGGTCTGGTATGTGATGGCAGTTAGCATGGGACACATGAGACTCGCTGAAGGCAGAGGCTTGTAGGACTGCCTGCTGGAAGCAGTGAAAACTGGTGTAAGCCTGCAGCTGTCCTGCGGAAGCTGCAGAGGACAGGCACGACACTGGTGCATAGGCTTTGAGACTTTTCTTCCTCAAGCCCAGAAACGTGTCTGCTCCTACTCAGTTCAGACATATGGGGCTGGATTCCAGAGGGCTGGATTCCTTGTAGGCCAAACTCCTGGTAAATAAGCTTCTGCCTACAGCACAGCCCGTCTGCCCTCCTTCCGGAGTCTTCCCTTCACCCTCTGGAACGCCAACTCCTTTCACAGCACAGATCACGGGTTTTACTCAGAAGTCAGTCTGTGCTCCCCAGGACAAACTGTTAACGCTAATGTGGATTTGGCATTGCTCTCCTGATGCCCTTAGCAAGCAGCTAAGGAAGAAGTAGGGCCACCATACCATATTCGGTTTTATCAAAATGAAATTACAAGCCAACACTAGTCTGTTGAAATCCGAGAAGGCACAACTCATCTTCTCCAGGGCTGGCACTGGCCCAGCCCTACACCATTATTTCCTTTGGCCCCCAGTGCAAACGTGCATACTGCGGTCAGAACCTGTCATAGCCAGGGAGATGGTGCGCTGGGAGGCTGGATAGGAAGCAGTCAATCCCAATCTAGGGAAAGGGTTCAACCGTAATCCAGTCTGTTAAGGACCTTCCAGTTACCAAGTACATCCCTGAAAGCTGGGCTTCTAGTTATTGTCTGTTTAGTAAGAATTGTTCTGTCAGAACCTCATCCCAGGTGGGAGGGGCCACAGCAAGTCAGTTCCTGCTTTGAAGCTGCTTTGATGTTCAAACTATTGAGACCCTGGGTGTCCATTCTTCAGGGCCTACCTGCTTAGGAACAGAGGGTCTGGATCTGGGCCTCCACCCCCCCCCCACCAGCTGGTGCCCTCCAAATGGCTGGCTTGCTTTCTCCTCTTCCCGCCAACTCCAGGTAGTCACATTATCCCTACCGACAGGTTGTTTTGAGAACTGCAAGGAGCATTGTGGAAAGTGCTGGCTGGAACTGTGCCTAGTGTAGTTGGGTACCCTTCCGCATTATATCACCCTTAATTATTGTCCCACATGAGCCACTGGCTCATTTATAAGACAAGAACCTTGGAAATATCCCTCCGTGCACCTTTCTTCATCCCTAATATAGGAAGCCTGAGTTCCAAAGGCTTACTGGAAGGCTTCAGTGAGATCATCCATGTAACGTGTTTTAGTATGTGTAGGACATGAAGTCTTAGATGCTGCCACAGTTCCCCTGGTATCCAGGGAGTTCCGCGGGGTAGAACTATTCAGAGGATGTACCCTCATCTTCCATCCATTATTCATGGAGGCCACAGAGACACACACAGACCCAGCTCCCAAGAGCTGTTACCGCAGGATGGCCACGTGTTTAAGAACTAAGGGCTTAGCCACAGAGTGCCCCGAGGGCAGAGGAGACCTAACCCAGCCTGAGCAATCTTAGCCAGCTCAGGGCAGACACTGTAAAGTGGAGCCTGCAGGACAGGTGGGCAGAGTTGGGGCAAGAGCTCTACACATACAGAAGGGCACGCAGTGGCCAGACCCAAATAGGCCCCGGGGGGCATAGGATAGTTACCCTACATACCCAAACACACACAGGAATCTGGGCTTGGATCTGGTGAATGGGTAAGCAGCAAGGTGGAGTGCCAGCAGAGCTCTAAATCCAGACCCCAACCCCCCCCCCCCCAACCAGAAGCAGAGTGCAGTGAACACGAGGGAAAGGAGAGTAGCCTGTGCAGCACCAGGCCAGGCTGCTGGGCAAGGCCTCCCCACCCCCAGGGACACAGATCTCAAGAGGCACACGCAGGGGGCTACGGTGGGTGAGGAGGGCAGATGGCAGAAGGCACGCTGCCTGCCCAGCTCAGCCCCCGGAGGACCCACATTTGGAGGTACAAGAGGCTCCCATGGCTTCTCCCAGTTCTCAAGGAGCTGTCCCCATTTCTCCTCTTCCCGCCAGCTCTGCTCCTGTCCCGCCCACGGCCCACTCCCTCCCGAGTCAGAGCTGTATTGTTCGCTGTATCCCCTCCTCTCCAACCTTCAGTAGAAGCTGTAATTAGAACTAGCAGACAGACAAGCAGCACCAGGAACCCCTGGTTCCCCAGTGGGTGGGTGTCTCGTGCCTCCTGCTCCAGCTACAAGTTGCCAAACTTGGGATGCAATGGGGCAGGAGAGTGAAGCAACCACCCCTGGGAGCGGAGCCCCTGCAGCGGGACAGGGGGACAGGGGGGGTCCAGGGTTGTTGATGAAATACCAACAGCTAACCTTAAATGGATTCAATGATGCATTCCAGGGACTAATCGGTAGGTGAGATGACTGAGGTGAAGGCACTTGGCTCCAAGCCTCACAGCATGAATTTTATCACCAGGACCCACATGGTAGGAGATGACTCCTGAAAATCTGTTCTCTGACCTCCCCATCCATGCCGACACTGCCCCCCTCCAATAAGTAAATGTGCAAAGGTATTTTAAAAGCTTCCCTAGAAAACTCTGCAGAGATGTGGGCCCTACCTGAATACGCCATGCTGTGTCTTCAAATGTCATGATGGGAAAACACCGCCCACAGCCTCCTGTTACCATGGTATGTTCCCTCACACGACTGGAAAGCCAAATGCACCTGTATTTGGCACCAGCCAGTCAACTGGGGCCTGCAGCAGCCAAGAAAAAAATACCAGCAGCACAGCTGGGAAGTAGGGCACAGCCAAGTGGCCAAGGAAGGGGTGGGGAAGCCGGGCAGGGTCGTGCCTACAGTTAGCTGACCAAGGAAGGGGTGGGGAAGCCGGGCAGGGTCGTGCCTACAGTTAGCTGACCAAGGAAGGGGTGGGGAAGCCAGGCAGGGTCGTGCCTACAGTTAGCTGGCCAAGGAAGGGGTGGGGAAGGCGGGCAGGGTTGTATCTACAGTTAGCTGGGCAAGCCCACTCTCCCTTTGGGACTTGGGAGTTTAGCATCTATCCTCGGGACTGCTTGTGGTCACTCTCCTCTTGGCTAACACCAGCACTAAGAGCTCCAGCTAGGTCTTGTTTATGGTGAGCTGTTTTGATTTTTTTTACTTGAGACAGGGTCTCCTGGTAGCCCCAGCTGGTCTGGAACTTGCTTTGTTCCAGTCTGGCCTTGATCTCGAGATCTCCTGTCTCTGCCTCCCTGGGATTAAAGTCGAGTTACTACCACCCACGGCACACTGAGCTGCTGACCCTCCAGCTCTTTCACCAGAACATCTGCGTGACTTCCTTAACCCACCACTGCTGCTTCCACACGAGCTTCCCAGCACTTTGTTCTCAGAACCTGCCACACTCCCCCATTTTGTGTCCAGAGCCCTCCATGCCAGCCTACTACTTAGTGCTCTCCCTTGCTCCTCCACTCCTAGGGTTAAGGACCAGTACCACATGACCAGTCAAATAGCCCAATTTCCTGAAGCTTCCCAAGGCCACCAGGAAGCTACAGGCAGAGCATGTGAACCCCAAACCCCAATAGTTTGGGGTCGCTAATACCATACTACCACATCTGGGCATTAACATCTGACTCCATTCCAGCCTCTAACTTCCAGGAATTGTACCTCCCTGTCTCTCTGTAGTCACCAAGCTCCCTCTTGTTCAGTCCAGGGACACATTGCCCTACTCTAGACCTGCTAGTACCTCCTTGTTCTTCAGCCCAAAGCCCTCTAGAAGTAGAGTTCACCACTAAGCCTTCCGGTGATTTGCAGGTCATCTGTCAGCCATTTTCCTGAGAACTCGCGTTTCCATGAGGATGGGGCTACTGCAGGTTAGGCTCCCTACAGATAGCCAGAGCTTCTCCAAAACTGACTCTACACCACCAATGAAGCCATGATTCCAAATGAGAAGCCTGCCCTTGGGAACCAGTCCAGGCAGTTTTGGAACCACCGCTTCTGTTCAGTTGTCATGGCTGCGTCACTTGAAGCCTGCTTGCCTTCTCTTCATGCTGTAACACCACTAGCGTGTGTCAGATCAGGATGATGAGCACACAAGCACAACTGGGCCCACCAGAATGCCAAGACTTCTTGATGTGATCCTCAACCTCGTCACCCCCGCTGTGAACCTGACAATTCTGTGTCCTCAACAGTGCTGTACTCAGCACCTATGCCATCCAGACAGCCCCACCGCTGTCCTCCAAGGTAAGCCATCCGTCAATGGTTGGGCAGCTGAGAAAGCACGTCCATTCTTGGACTCCTCGCTTCCATGGAAAACTCTTAACAAAAACACAGTATAACCCCAATGGTTTGGGGGGGAGGGTAGCAAAGAAATTAAGCAGAATATGTAAAATCTCTCCCAGAAACAGGATTATGGGTGGTCTTTACAGTGATTATATGGGCTTGTGAGTACCACATGTGATCAGAGAACAACTTGCAGGAGTCTGTTCTCTCCTTCCATTGTGTGGTTTTCAGGAATGTAACTTAGATCATGAGGCTTGAAGGCAAGTACCTTAACCCACCCAAGTCTTCTTGCTAGCCCAGATTTGTTGTTGTTTTCCTGATTTTTTTTTTTTTGGCGGGGGGGGGGAAGACAGGGTTTCACTACATAACCCAGGCTGGTCTCAAAACTTGATAACTGCCTGCATCTGCCCCTCAAGTGTTGAGATTATAGGTGTGTGCCACTATGCCTGACAACTTTTTTGCTTTTCAGATATTAAAATAACCATGTATTACTACTAAAAGTCTGAGAAAAAAAAAATCACTATTAATAAGACCATCAAATTTGCTCAAAAGTAATCTACTGAGTTTTTCAGATGACAAAATCCACAGTGTAAATGGTTATCACTTTAATGGTGCTTCCTATGCAACACCATGCTTTCCCATAAAAACTCTTTGGAGCAAGAGCTATGGCTTCCATTCAATTCCTAACTCTCTACCTACCTCGTCCTTCCAGTGCTGATATTCAATATCTGGCTCCCCCCCCCCTTTGGATGTACCCCAGGCTGACTTTAATTTCTCTATGCTGCCAAGGAAGGTCTTCAACTCCTGATTTTCCTACCTCTACCTCCCAAGTGCTGGAATTACAGACATGCAAAATCATACCTCATACATGCAGTGCTGGAAAGTAAACCTGGGGTCTCATGAACACTGGATAGACTACCAAACTCAACTACATTTCCAGCCTTGCCATAGTTTATTTCTAACAAGAACGTATTGAGCGTCATGCACTCAGATGAAACACGAGGTAAAAGCAGCTCTGTACCAGAGCCAGTTCTAAGCTCCCTCATTGCTGTCCTTTGTGATCTACTCTAAGCACCTTACAGTTTTGATCATTTTTTTAAAGTTTTAAAATTTTTTATTTCTGTATGTGTATCAATGTACTGTCTGCATGCAAGTCTGTGCACCCCTGTCGTGCAATGCCGTGGAGGTCAGAAGAGGGTGTCGGATTCCCCTGGAACTGGAGTTCTCCTGGAATTGGAGTTTCAGATGGTTCTTGGCTGCCACGTGGGTGCTGGGGATCGAACCCGGGTCCTCTGTAAGAGCGGTCAGCGCTCTTAACTGCTAGGCCATCTCTCCAGCCCCTTGAGCATTTTTTAAAGAGACTATTTTACCTGGCTTAAGATATGTTTTCATTCTTTGTGTGTTTGACAGGCCACATGTGAGGTGCCCTTTCACCTTTTGAGACAGGCTCGCTCTGGTTGCCACTTTGTAGCTGGCTAAGGTAGCTGGCCTCAGCCCCAGGAATTCTGTCTCAGAAAGAAGACTGGGTGTACACTGGTTCACCCCACATTAGCCAAAGCCTCCACTTCCCACATACAGTACTGCTCCAGTCACACATGCCTCTCTCCACTGTCCTTCCTGACCTATCTCTGGACTCTCACTCTCACCCATAGCACCCCAAATGTCAGAATGCATTTCAAGCTACATGTATATACAAATATACAAAAACAGAGCTCTGTGCCTAGATCTTCCCAATGAAAATGCAGAAATACTGAAGGAGCACCGAAGTATGGCAAAGTGGTCATATTTCAAGACCAAGTCTTCTTAGAATAAAATACATCCACGAGAAAGCCCAATTTATGGTGTGGCCCTAGGCAAGATACTTTAGCAAATGAAACCTGTTTTCTCACCTGTGGTCATGCTCTTTAATGTCACCATTTCCCCAACAGACCCACTGCCTGGCACCCAGTAGACAGAGGGCATATAAAGGCAGCTACTGCTGGGACTCCAGAGGCCTGCTCCTGGTGCCAGCCCTCAGCAGAAGCCTGTGGGCAGGCCTGCTGTCCCCTCTCAAGTGGCACATTGTGTCTTGGCACTAAAGTAGAGAAAGCCCACCGTAATTAAAGAGGGCTTTGCCTGCCCCCAGATGTTTCTCTCCCTACTCTGGTTTTGTCCAAGTCTCACAGCAGGAGGGCAGCTTTGGGAACTGGGTGGGGAAGGATGGGAGAAGCCAGGGCTGCTCTGCTGCCTGCTGCCTGCTTTTGTGCCTGCCCTCTGAGAAGTCCAAGGAAGGGGGATCCTAGCAGTTAAAAAACAACAACAACAAAAAAACAACGCTCTGATTCTTTAAACACATCCCATCTGCTTGCAAATCTACATTAAAGTTAAAAAAAAAAATCTAGAAAGAATGCATTCTATTGTACTCAGAAACTAAGGTGTTAAACATCTTGCCCAAGTCACTAAGTCCTGATAAGACAGGCTTTTCTTCAGATCTCCAGGTGAGGCTTTCCCAACTCTTGGGGTCCTAAGTCTTGTTTAGTGACAGCTCTCCTTTGAACCCAAACCCCATTTCTTCCCTCTCCCTGTGTTCTGTCTGGCATCCCACAGGGAAAGAATTTTCCACATTACCCCAGCTTTGTTCGTCGATTGCTTCTCCTCCTGGTATTACTTGGGAACCTTGAGCGGGGCTGCGAGCTGTGTCTGAATGACAGACCGTTTCCAAATAAAATCCACAATTAGTTTAACCTGGCACAATTTTCATCTTGAATAGACCCTTAAACACTATCTTCTAGTGTTAAGATTTTATAAATCTTACCCCAGACCAAAGCTCAAGTCATCATGGATCATTTCAGCAAATTCAACTGAGGAAGTTACTATCCATAAAACCATTAAGGGCAATGAGCATGGGGCAATGACCAGAGGACGCCATGTCCCAGTACTAGCAGCTCTTCACTAACAGACAGATATGACCCATCCCCACTGCAAGCAACAGGCCCCTTACAGAACAGTGACAACACATAGACCACGCCACTAGCAAAGGCTGAGGCTGAACACATGAATGCAATGGGGCCTTGGGAATGGGCATTCTATGGCAAAGGAAAGCTGCTGCTTGTTTCTATTGAGCTAACATGTCAAACTGGCTTGAAAGGCAACTGTGTTGGTGCTTTCCCTAGCATGTGCCAAATCAGATGCAGAGTTGAGTAGCCTACAGAATTCAGTTCTTACACCCCAAGACAGCCATTCTCACACTGCCAGTGGCAGGCCTTCCACTAAACAAAGCCTATACATCTCTCGTTTTCTATGGGGTGCCCATCTTTGAACAGGTCTGAGAGCCTGGTCATGTGTCAAGACACCAAGATGGGATTCCTCTTGTTGGCCTTCTCCCTGAAGTAGCTATGCGGCAGGCTGAAAGCAGACTGACCCATGTCAGTCAGTCGAATCCTTCATTCCTGGAAGATCTTGCTTAGGTTGTTAAGAGACCTGAGTAGTACCAGGTGTGGTGGTGCACACCTGTGACGCCAGCACTGGGGAGGCAGAGGCAGGTGGAATTTTGTGATTTCAAAGCCAAACTGGTCTACATACATAGTGAGTTCCAGGACAGCTGGGGCTACAGGGAGACCCTATCTGGAGAGACAGAGACAGAGACAGAGACGAGAGAGAGTATGAGAGAGAGAGAAAGAGAGAGAGACACCCCTCTGAGTCATAATCAAACCAAGAGTTTCCAAACAACTCTGAATTAATCAAGATTTAAAATGTGTATGCTTTGGCCACATACTAGACATTAATAATAAACATTTAGCAACAACAAAAAAAATTAACTTCCACTGGAAGCTGGGGATTCAGTTCAGTTAGCAGACTGCTTACATGAAGTTCAAGCCCTCCAGCAATGCAGAAGCTGGTGTGCACCACCATGCTCACAGTAGCCTTTCTTCTATCCATCAGTCTATTTTGTGAAGAGTCTCGCCTTTGTGGTTGTAATACTCCACTTCAAAACCCAACTCTGGGGGCTGGAGAGATAGCCTAGCGGTTAAGAGCACCGACTGCTCTTGCAGAGGACCCGGGTTCGATCCCCAGCACCCACATGGCAGCTAAGAACCGTCTGTAACTCCAATTCCAGGAGAACTCCAGTTCCAGGGGAATCCGAGACCCTCCTCTGACCTCTGCGGCATTGAATGACACAGGTGCACAAACCTGCATGCAGACGGTACATTCATACACATACAAAAATAAATAAAATTTAAAAAGAAAACAAAAAAACCCAACTCTGGAAAACCTAGCTGAAGAAATCCTCCTTTGCAAGGAAACCATTTTGCAGAAGACAGGAACCAGCCTGGCTTCAGAACGCTCTATAGTTGAGAGACACTCCCTATTATTACTAATCAATGCCTTCCATCTCATGTTTTCTATGAAAAGAGAGTCAAGACAGCTAACAACAGGAAGGCTAGTATCTTGAGTAGACAGACCTAGAGACTTCCATCAATCATCACCCAGTACAAAGAGTGCTCGCCGGGCGTTTAATCACGCTTTTAATCCTAGCACTTGGGAGGCAGAGGCAGGCAGATCTTTGTGAGTTCAAGGCCAGCCTGTTCTACAGAGTGAGTTCCAGGACAGCCGGAGCTCCAGGGAGACCCTGTCTTGAAAAGACCAGAAAAAGAAAAAAGAAAAAAGGAAAAAAAAAAAAAATCCGGGCGTGGTGGCACACGCCTTTAATCCTAGCACTTGGGAGGCAGAGGCAGGTGGATCTTTGTGAGTTCAAGGCCAGCCTGGTCTACAGAGTGAATTCCAGGACAGCTGGGGCTACAGGGAGACCCTGTCTCGAAAAGACCAAAAAAGAGTGCTCTACAGGACACTCTTCACTACCACCCTACCATGGTGCACTCTCAGCTTAGTGACAGCTCAGGCTTACCACAGACCTTGACCATTCTTAGACGACCCAGACATGCCCTCAATACAAGCACAAGTCACCCTCATTCTGACACACTCAAAACAAAAGCTTGTTCTTACTTGCTTTCAGCCTGTCAGTTCCTGGAGAATATATGGTTAGAGGGCCATTATGCAAAGACAGGGAATGAATGAATGATGTGCTGACAGGATGTGCCCACTGGTGTCAGCCCCAGTGTTCTATGCCTGTAATCCCAGCACACAGGAGGATGAGGGTCTGGAGTAAAGACCAGTCCTGGTTACATATCAAGACTATCTCAAAAAGAAGGACAACACTTGAGAGGCAGATGCATCTCTGTGAGCTCCAGGCCAGCTGGGACTACAGGGAGACCCTGACTCAAAAAGACCAAAGAGGAACAAAAAAGCAAAGAGGAACAAAACAAAGTCACCCATCCAACCAATGGCACACCTGAGAGATGTTCAGGAGTCTCCCAGTAGAGCTGGGTCAGAACTTCCTTCTGAAGATGACTGCAGGAGAAAAGAAATCTTGGCTCAACCTCAAACTTCAAATACCACCCACAGATGGTAATGACAAAACACAGGCTCTTACTGGGCATGGTGGCACATGCCTTTAATCCCAGCACTCAGGAGGCAAAGGCAGGTGGATTTCTGTGAGTTCAAGAACAGCCTGGGCTACACAGTGAGTTCCAGGCTAAAGGGAGACACGGTCACACCCCTCCCCCCCAAAAAAAGGAAAAAGACCAAAACAAAAACAAGACTACAGGTTCCTGTGTTAAAGACTGAGCCAAAGCTGTCATGGATGCAAGAAATTAGACAGTTCTTTAACTTCCGATTGCACTGAGATTTTAAAAATCCAGTTTTTTTTTTTTTGTTTGTGCGTGTGTGTGTGTGTGTGTGTGTGTGTGTGTGTGTGTGTGTGTAGAGTATAAGGGATCAAGTGCAGGACTCCCTAATCACACATGCTAAGGAAGCACTAAAACTTACACATTTTTTTCTTTTTCTTTTTTGAGATATTCCTGTAGCCCCAGCAGGCCTTGAATTCTTATCTATGTAGACAAGGCTGGCCTCCATCTCACAGAGCTCCACATGGCTCTGCCTCCCGAGTGCTGGGATAAAGGGGTGTGTGCCACCAAATCAGGCTTTGTGTGTATTTTCTTAACTCAAAAGGTTTTGTTACTGTACTTAAAACTTAAGTTTGCAGCCAGGTGAGGTGGCGCACACCTTTAATCCTAGCAATTGGGAGGCAGAGGCAGGCGGATCTTTCTGAATTCAAGGCCAGCCTGGTCTACAGAGTGAATTCCAGGACAGCTGGGGCTACAGGGAGACCCTGTCTCAAAAAGAGAAAAAAAAAAAATTTGTTTGCTACACAGTGAGTGTGAGGTAAGCGTTTGACTAGTGAAATTATCTCAAAAGAAAAGTAATTTTGTCAGAAATTTCATGAAGAAATTAAAATCCTCACATTTGGGTTATATAACAAAATAAAGGCCACAAGGATTAACATTCTTCTTAACAGCAAAATATTACGTTCAACAAAACTGAAGCAGAAAGCATAAATAGGACAACTTAAAAGTTTCAGGTGAGCCTGCACCTTTAATATTAATTTCAATACTAAAAGAGAACCAAAAATTAATTATGCATAATGATGCACCCATGTGATTCCAGTATTGGTGAGCCTGAAACAAGAGAATGCAAGTTTGAGGCTACAGGCTAGTGAGTACTGGACTCAAAAGCAAAGAAACCAACCCGCACCAAAAAATTCTAGGGGTGAAAAATAGAGAACAGCTAAATCAAACACCAGGGGCTTGAGCCTACTTACTAAGTGTACAGAATAACAATCAGAATTTCTATGACACTTAACACCTCAGCCAACACTGTTAGGCTAATGCTGCTTGAGCCTGTCAGACTTGACTCAGTAGGACTTTAAGGAAGCATCTAGAAGAAAGGCAGGCTCTCTATAAAGACTGCAGTTCTATTTTCAAAATAAAACCCAACTTTGCTAAGCCAAACTAGGGTGAATCAGGAAGCCACAAAATAATTATTTTACAGGGGCTGGAGAGATGGCCTAGTGGTTAAGAGTGCCAACCACTTTTGCAGAGGACCTGGGTCTGATTCCCAGCATCCACATGGCAGCTGAGAACCATCTTTAACTCCAGTTCCAGGGGAATCCAACACTCTCTTCTGACCTCCACGGCACTGCAGACACGGGTGCACAAACCTACATGCAGATAATACATTCAAACACATACAAAAAATAAATGAATAAAAAATTTTTTTAATAATTATTTTATAGTACAGAAAACAATTGTTCTGGGGAGCTTAAGGATAAAAATGAGAACATGAAGCCTAAATGAAAAGGGGATGCAGGAGCCTAACAGTGCAGCAAAGCTGTACCAGTCTTGGCACTGTGTCCAGGCACGGTCGGTTCTCTGCTAGGGGCGGCGTTCTTGGCTGTGAAGGGAGATCATGCCCTCTGTCACTCATGGGGAGCGGTTCTGCCCAACTGTCTCTTTTCGACAACTTTATCATCAATCTCTTTATTAACAGCTCCACTGCAGTCAGAAAAAGCAAACACGGACCAATTCTCATGCCAGATTTCTGGAAATCACATAGCACCAGGCACTACACAGTGTGAAAGTTTGTGAGAGGGTGTTGTGCCAAGACAGACAGCATCTACAAGTAACAAGCACAAAGCCAGGACATCTACCTGATTATGTTAAAACACAGACTGGCTTGCTTATGCCTAAAATCTGACACAAACCCAAAATATCTGCACTACAATAGAGAATGAGGGGAGCAGCAATGACAAAGAGTCACTCCCAACCCCAGAGCTGCCTTTGTCAGCTTACAGTTCTAGACATATTTTTAGAGCAAAAACTCTATTAGACACCCCCCCTGCCCAAGCCCCCCAAAGTTTATTTTAGGACTACGTGACATTATTAGAAAACATACAAGACTGAGATAATGTCTGCAGTAAGTGTTAAGAAACCCATGAAACTGAAATGTTTGAATTATTCAGCTACTTATTTTCAGCAGGAAATCTGTTGGATCAAAAAATAACTCATAAATTAATTAGGAGAAATGCTTCTAAAAGGCTTATAAAATATTTTAAGATATATATATTTATCAATCAGGCAACTATTTAATATGACAAAAACCATCCATGTTGTTTTAAAGCTTACACTAGCTGAGTGCTCTCTGCAGAGTTCCAAAGGAGGTAACACCTAGCCTTGGAAGATGAGACTTCATTATTTGGGTACTAACTATACTATAATTAATCCAAGCTAAAAGATAACATAAAATTTGGTTCATTGTTAATAGTTTCCATCAACAGATCTGTTGCACAGACATGAGCAGAATGGATTACTCATGCAACTTCACAAGACATTATTAAGATTCTAGTGCTAGTTTACAACATGAATTCACACTGTGAGATTGTGACATTTGCTGTGTGTCATAGAACTGCCCAGCCTGTGCCTCAGTGGAAGAGGAGCCCGGAACATTGGAGCAATGAGTGACGGGGGCCCGGGCCCAGGCCCAGGTGAAGCAAAGCTCTCCAACCAGACTCAATGCTTACTCTACAATGTAGCTTACTAACACATCCTTGGGGCTTTCTTCGCCAGTTCTGGGACCCAGTGAGGAGTGCGGAGCATAAATTCCTTCTTACAACTGAAAAATAAATACAGCCAGACTCTAAGCTGGGTGTACCTTTGAAGTACCAAAGCTAAAAATATGCTTTAAAACAAACAGAGCTGTTGTTTGAATGCATTTCCCACCCTAAGGATTTCCTAAGGCAGAGGCCAGCAAGATGGCTGAGTGGGTAAAAGCGCTTGCTTGCCACATCAGCCTGGATAACCCAAGTCTGACCCCCGAGAAGCCATGACGGAGAGAACAGACTCCCCAAAATTGTTCTCCGACCTCTACACATACAAACACCATAAACAAAAAATAATAAAACACAGAGAGAGAGGGAGGGAGAGGGAGAGGGAGGGAGGGGGAGGTGGGGAGAGGGAGAGGGAGAGGTGGGAGAGGAGGGAGAGGGAGAGGGAGAGGAGGGAGAGGAGGGAAAGGGAGAGGGAGAGGAGGGAGAGGGAGAAGGAGAGGGAGAGAGGAGGGAGAGAGGAGGGAGAGAGGAGGGGGAGAGGGAGAGGGAGAGAGGAGGGAGAAAGGGAAAGGGAGAGGGAGAGGGAGAGAGGGAGAAGGAGAGGGAGAGAGGAGGGAGAGAGGGAGAGGGAGGGGGAGAGGGGGAGAGGGAGAGAGGGAGAGGGAGAGGGAGGGGGAGGGGGAGGGGAGGAGGGGGAGGGGGAGGGAGAAACACAATGAAGATTCGAAGTCCATTGGATGGGGTGGTACATCTAATCCTACCAATTGAGTGTACTGTCTAAATCACACTAAAAACATGACTATTTTGAGCCAGGTGCAGTAGGATTCAGAAGCCCGAGAGGCCAATATGGGCTGCTTAGACCCTCTGTGGAGACAATGTTTAGCTAGATGAAAATATGATATGCACAGGATAATGACAATCATGATGTACACAACTGAGGTTTCTGAAATGCACACTTGAGCACAGCCTTAACTCACCCTTTCAAGGAAAGGCCTGTGAATTAGGAGAGAATGAGGAAAGGAAAAACGTGCTTTTAAATTCTGTTACTTTCAACAAAAACTTGCGTGGTTTTATCAGCTCCCTTGGATGCTAACAGCACAGACACAAGAGTATGTCTCTCTGGGAGAGAAAAACAGAGGGAGGCCAACATGACTCCCCCAAGTACATAAAATCACGCCTAGAAAAGCATGGCTCAACTGCACATGGTGCCTGTGATCCACCACCAACAGAGGTATACAAAGCATAACAGGACAGTTAAAAAAAAAAAAATCACAGGGGGCTGGAGAGATGACCTAGCGGTTAAGAGCGCCAACCGCTCTTACAGAGGACACGGGTTCGATCCCCAGCACCCACATGGTGGCCGAGAGCCGTCTGAACAATTCCAGGAGAACTCCAGTTCCAGGGGAATCCGAGACCCTCTTCTGACCTCCGCGGCATTGCACGACACGGGTGCACAAACCTGCATGCAGACAGTACATTGATACACATACCGAAATAAAATAAAATTAAAAAAAAAAATCACAAAGGTTTGAAACTGAACACACATTCTCTCTAGAGTTCCAACACTGTTAGTCATATTTAATGATGTTGCCTATACTTTTAATAACACAAAGCACTCTAGGTTGTGGGTGTAGCTCAGTGGTGGAGTATTCGTCTATCATGTACAAGAACCTGGGTTCTGCCCCCAGGCCCATCAAAAACTAAAGCAAAGCAAAACAAAAATAAAAACAAATAAGCGAAGCACCCTCACAACATAATTCTTCTCTCTCTTTTCTACCATTAGACTTGGAAAAAAAGAAAGAAACGCAGAATGAATTTTAAATTGGTAATAAATAGTAAACTATGGAGAAACATAGTACATAGAATTAAACACTACTAGTTTCTGTATAACTGAAGGCCACGTTTAATACAGAACAAGAAGATATCTCATTTACCAAGCTCAGCAAAACAGTTTCTACATGATTTTGGCTTGAAGGAAAGCTAAAGGAGAGAAATGTGAACTAAAAGGTACAACAAAGCATACAATACAAGCTAAAAGGCAGCCAATTTCATTGTATTGTTCATTTTTATTAGAGTTAATGTAGGCAAAAGATCCAAATGCTTGTCCAATGCCTTTTTTGAAAAACAATTCATCTTTCTGTTCAAAATGCATTTAAGTGCATTAGAGTCTCCAAGGTTCAGTCTACAAGTCTGTGTGCATTTCGTATGTCAGTTACTACTTGGAGCTGGTGATCATTTGCTGCCACCTTGAATGCAGCCAGAATTAACATTATGCAGAGCTTTAAAATATTTTTTCTGTGTAGAGAAAAAAACAGAGGTGCTAATTAGAAAAATAAAAAATTTTACTCCAGAATTTACCCCGAGACACAAGCGTTCAACTTTCAATTATCATTTTACTAATTCATCAAGATGCAAAGAATGCCTAAAGAACATGTAGCCTCCCTCTGAAGCTGCATATTTAACAAAGAGTTTGGAGCTTTAGATGTGGGATTGATGTGCACGAAAAAAGGCTTTTCTATGAAAAGGTCAGTCTGTCCACTCAAAACACCTAAGATAACCACACCAAGAGCTGGCCATCACAAACTCAGAATACTTCACTCCTAATGCATGCAATGTGGGAGTTTAAGAAAAATAATGCCTGAATTGGATTTATTGGATTTAGTAAAACAAGAAACAAGATTCTGGCTGTTTATGGGCTACAATTATAAAGTTACTAAAAAACAACAGTGCCACCTGCTGATGTGAGAGATCGATGAAAACTGCTTTGAAAACCACCAGCTTGGAAAAGTGTGTTCAGAGGACACCATTTCCATGTCCACAGGCAGGTTAGTCTCCATAGACAGAGCGAATACTTTGGAGGGAAGAATAGTTCAAAGTGATTTAGTAGTAGCTATATTCATATTTTCGCCCCTAATGAACAACTAGTGAAAAACAAGTACCTATTATATGAAACATAAACTAGCTATTAGGTTGCAAGTGTTAACCCACAACAAATCTTTACTGATCCAACCACACTAATTTAGTTTCCAAACCTTCATGTAGGGCCATCCTGCAAACTCCTAAGTAGAATCAATTAAATCAACGAAGGGAAAACAGTCAAAAGAAATCAGCCAACTGTGGGATTGTGCTGTTTTTTTTTTTTTTATTGTGTTTTCAATGGAGAAATACATCATCTGTTTACAAAATAGCTCTTGAAAAATACAAGGAGTACAGATACTATAAAACAAAGCAAACTCCAGTCATGAGACACTACTTACATCATGCGAAAGCAACAGTCTGATCTCCAAGTTATGAAAACTAGAATTAAAAAGTCACCACACCGAAAAGACCCAAGTTTCCAGCCTGGCAAAACTTGGATGCGGTTACATGGAACGTTTAATAAATTGAATTTTTTCCCCAATGTGTAAACAAAATGACAAGACTAATTCTGTGCCTGGTGATGTCACTCTAACTCTGAAGCCACACCAACAGACACCTCTGCACTTCACCAGCTAGCTGAGCGTCTCTTGATCTAGGTGGAAGAAGAGCAAGGTGACTACAGAGCGAAGATGCGGGAAGTAGAAATACTGTGTACTAAACATTAGAAAGTTGTGGTGAAAAGAAAGCCTCAATTAATGCATAGCCTAAGGGGAAAAAAGACTACACTCCAACTGTGGAAAATTAATTTAGAAAGATAAGGGAAGAGTTTAAGTAATTGTAGTTTAATGTGAAAAATGCACATGTTATAGAATGGAGAGCACTGTCAGGGTCGTGAAACATGCTCACAGGGAGCTCTGTTCCAGGTTTGCTTTGTCCAAGTTAAGAAGTTAAGTTTATTAACATCTGGCATCCCTTAGACTTCACAAAGATGAAAGAGAATTCTGCTGCTTAATTATGAGAAATTATTTTCTTTAAAGGAGTTTCTAATTTTTTTTGACAGAAAACAAAATTTCAAAGTAGAGAGCTGACTAAATGTCAAGTGCTTGCTAGAAATGATTTTTAAAATGTTTCTGTATGTAAAAGTCACTGACAAATTTTGGTAAACCAGTTAAAAATAAAAAGTAGTTTAAAAATCTTGGAGAAAATGCCTTTTTGCCCATGTTTAAAATTGAACATCAATTTCTGTAAGACAGGAACAGGAGCTGTGGAGTGTACAAAAGTCCTCTTCGAGGCGCATGGCTGTCCACGTGGAGAGGCTTCACAGGCATTACTTCCAGGCCACTCTAAATTTCAGCCACAGGACCAAAATTTAGTGTTCTATGACATGTGGCCACAGGGCCACTGGTTTCATGTCATGGCTTAGGAAAATACTGGCATTTAGGTTTTTGTGAACTAAGTCTTACCTTGTGCATACAAGCAAAAGGGAAAAGAAAAAAAGAACAGGGGAGGGGGAAGAACAGTTGTTGTGAAGATAGCAGACTGAAGGCAGAAGAACAGAGCTGCAGTGAACTGAGAGAGAGAGAGAGTTGCTGGCTGACCGCTTATCTGTATGCACTAGGAAACAATTCTATAAATAAAAGCAGTATGTACTTAATCATAAACCATCAAAACCAAGTATTTTCTAATTACTCCTTCAATGTCCAAAGTATCTCTCAGAACTGACATTTCATTTTCAGGGTTACAGCTACCTCACAGGACTCAACTACACGTGCTCTTGTCCTCGGTGAGGCTGACGGGGCAGCACTGCACAATGGCGCCCAACTCAAAGACTAACTGGAAAGGAAATTCTTTGGGAAAAAAATGAAATTCCATTAAGCTGAAAATCTAAAATTAGTTCTACTTTCTAATAAAAATACATAAAAAGTGCATCATCAGAATAAGGAATTCTTATGCCAGTTTGTATTGCAAATTTTTCAAACCGCATCAAACATAAATCCAATCCAGATGTCAATTACAGACACAAACATAGCTTGATTTTTCCCCCCTCATTTAAAGGCAATAATTTTTCTGAAATAGTTATGCAACGGTGCTAACACAATAATAATGGTACTCCTGGCTTCGCATACTAACCTGGACTTCCAATCAAGTGCTGCAGCCCAGTAAGGGAGGTCGCCAGAGCCTAACCCACTGCCAGCCATTCTAGTCTTCTACCCTCCGTGCTCCTTTCTGTTTTAGTTTTAGCATCTGAAGACAACAGGTTGAGTTGGCAGATACTGTTTATGGACCCTGAGGTGGTTTTACCGATTCAGTCTCAGTTTTATTGAATTCTTGATAACAGGAATAGGATTTGCAGGGAGAGCAGGGATATCAGAAAGGTCTGTACTGGATGTTTTCTGAGAACAAAAGCAAAGAACACATCATAGTTTAGAGTACTGTGACTTAATGTTAAGATATACTTTCCATTGCTTTACTTCCTAGGAAACAATACAGCTTTACTATAAGAAAGAAACTCAAATTTTAAAGAGAACAGTTCTGAAAATGCAATGCAAATATAAACATGACTTAAAATTGCATGTACTGTATACTTGTAGAAATTCAACAAAGCACTTTAACAATATTTTGAAGAAACAAAAAACTTCAGCAATGTCAAATACTGTTCTTTTTTTTCCCCAAATACTGTTCTTAACATGTTTCACTAACAATCACCTATAATATTAATAAAGTTAATGTTGAATGGCACTTACTTACAACATTAATAGCTGTAATGTTAGGAAGTACTGGAGCACCCCCATGTGGAAGAACACTTAAAGCTCACCTTACCTATACAAGCAGCAGTTATCAGTTTACTATTTCCTGATACTGTAAATTATGAACTATAAAATTGGACAATTATTGTGTTTAGAGAATTTTTAAATTACAGATTAAATCACAAGTTATCTGTAACATTCCAAAAGAAGAGACAAATCATAAAATTCCAAACACAAGCAGACAGCATGCACTTATCACCCAGCTCCATCAACTGTCAAATCAAAGCCAATCTTCCCTTCCTCTGACCTTTAATGTCTGTTGTTTCTGTATAAAGAAATATCAAAAATCCTGTCCATTCATCTGTAAATACCTCAATATGGAACAGTACTTCCTCTTAGGCATTACAACTTTCCCAGAAATAGCTATTTCCCTATATTCACAAAATCTACTGACAAAGTATTTTTAAAATATTTTATTTATTTTTTGTGTGTATGTTGCCCACATATGTTTAAGTGACCTCATGCCTGAGGTCAAAAGAGAATGTCTAATCTCCTGGAACTGGCAATATGGACAGTTTGTAGCTACCATGTACGTTCTGGGAATTGAACATGGATCCTCTGCAAGAGCAGCCAGTGATCTTAAATTAACTGCTGAACCATTTCTTCAGCCCCAAAGATTTTTATTTACTTATTTATTTATTTATTTATTTATTTATTTATTTAATTTATTTATTTATTTGTCTTTTGGAGACAGGGTCTCCCTATAGCCCCAGCTGGCCTGGAATAGGATTTTCAGGGAGAGCAGGGATATCAGAAAGGTCTGTATTGGATGTACCGGCAGTAGGCCAGGATGGCTTTGAACTCACAGAGATCTTCCTGCTAAAGGCGTGTGCCACCACGCCCGGCTTAAAGATGTATCTTAGCCGCTATGTGGGTGCTGGGAATCAAATCTGGGTCCTCTGCAAGAACAGTTAGTGCTCTTAACCGCTGAGCTATCTCTCCAGCCCAAGAATGTATTTTTTTTAAACCATCATAACCAAGGTGGTTTTGCTCTAAACTGCTTTATAAAAAAAAAACAAAAACAAAAACATTCATTTATCATTTTTATTGAGTGTACTGCCTGCGTGTATGTGTCAGGCAATGCCACGGAGGTCAGAAGGCATTAGACCCCCTGGAACTTAGAGCTGCCAATGGTTATTAGCCGCCATATGGTTGCAGGGAATCAAACCAGATCCTTTACAAGAGCAGCCAGTGCTATTAACTGCTAAGCCATCTCTCCAGCCCCTCTGACTGGTTTATAAATCTTTTCATTTGCAAGAAAATTCTACTCATTAAAACAAACAAACAAACAAACATCTAAAAAGGCCAACTCCAGCCAGGTGGCAGAGTCAGATGAATCTCTGTGAGTTCAAGGCCAGCCTGGTCTACAAAGTGAGTTACAGGACAGCTGAAGTTACAGGAAGACCCAGGTCTCCAAAAAAAAAAGGCCAACACCAATAGCTTCTAATTGCTGTAGCGATGACTTGCTAAGACAAACTGGAAAAATCTAGCTGCTTAGGAAGGGCATATCAAAGAGTATAAAATCATAAAGGACAGTTCAAGTGTGAAGTCTGCCCATGTATTGACAGGTGTAGTACTGATATGAGCACACGTCTCCCCATGTGTTATAGGTATACTGATATAAGCACACTTTGATGTATGTATGTATATTGAAGCGATCCACGTTGGAGAGAACAACAACAAAAGAAATGGAAAAAAAAAAAAAACCCGACTAAAATAGTGAAGTTCTCCGAAAAATAAGCCTCTGCTTGGGGGCGGGGGGGTCGACTCTGGTAAGACTCGGAAAAAGATTCAAGACATGTATGGCAGAGTGCATGAACTCAGGTGGGGTGGGGGCATGAAAAGGGAAATGACTCTAAATTGGATTGAGGTATGTATGATGTATGAAAAAGTTTAATAATAAAAATTACATTTCAAAAAATATGAGTACTTCTCCCCATGTATTGATAGGTATATTAATATAAGCATACTTCTCATGTACTGACAGGTGTATTGATACGAGTATACTTCTCATGTTCAGTTTCCTCTCACCTTTTGTTAGATGAGAATTATAGAAATAAGGAATACTTAGAAACAGCCTAACAGTTATCTGAACTACAAAACAGTGTGGCACCACCTTGGTTCAGCACATCCTCACTGACAGCACCTCATCGGTAACACTGGAGGCTAACCAAGTTAATATCAATTAAGGTATTTTGTGCCAGAGTTTGACCTAGACTTTTAAGTTTTGTGGCTGCTGTTTTTACAATTGAATAAAAGGATTCAGAAGAAAACAAGTGTTTCAGATACAAAATGAAGGCCTGCAACCCGATTCAAATTAGGTCACCAAATGTCTGGAAATAATTGTCACAAGCCACAAGCACAAGTATGAAATACGTATTATAAACTAAATAGTTAAATGAAAATCAGTACTAAAATATAAAATGGAATAGAAAGACATCTAAAAAATAGAAAGACTGGGGAAGCTGGAGCAAGTGCAAGGCCACCCTTGGCTACAAAACAACTTTTTTTTTTTTTGTCTTTTTGAGACAGGGTCACCCTGTAGCTCCAGCTGGCCTGGAACTCACTCTGTAGACCAGGCTGGCCTTGAACTCACAAAGATCCGCCTGCCTCTGCCTCCCGAGTGCTAGAATTAAAGGCGTGTGCCACCACGCCCAGCTGCTACAAACAACTTCTAAGCTAGCCGAGGCTACAAGTGAGAGCTTGTCTCAAAACCCAACTTTAATGATAAATGAATGAAATTTTTAAAAAAATGACCTTTGTAAACAAATCCTTCAAGTTTTTGTTTTGTTTTAATTTCACTTTGATCTATAAATATTTACATAAACCATGAATTTATGACTAATGAGCGTTTAAATGACTGGAATTATAATGGAAGGAAGCAGGCTTTTTTTTTTTCCTCCTTTGAAGGGTCTCACTTTGTAGCCCAGGAAGGTCTCCATCCTGAAGGCTCAAGCAATCCTCTTGCCCACCCTCTCAGAGCTGGAATAGAGCATGTCAGCCCTCAGCTAGATACAGCATCCTAACAGTTAAAAACAAATAAAACTCCCACTCCAAATCCAGTGCCTGGCGCGCTTCAAACTATAATGAACTTACAGGCTTGCAGCAATCATTTCCATAAACATAATTTTTAATAGTGTAATATGAATGTTCATTTTAATTCAATATATCACTCTAATTGCAAAGACATTGACAAAGCTCCCTTGCTTTTTGCCCTTAGTACCTGAGAGGCCAACAGAGAAGCTGTTGTCTGAACAGTGTCTGACTGAGTTGCACTTGTCTCTGAATCGACTTGTTCCTACGAGACAGAGGGAGGGGAAGGAGAAGAGACGTAAAAATAAAAGAATGTGACTAGGTGTATTAGGTAAAAAAAAAGAAGATAATTAGAAATAGGGGATCAAGAGATTTAACTACATCACATGACCTTACTAAACCTTATTATAGGTTTGTCCCCCATTTCAGGTATTCAAAAATTATAAAAGTATAATGAAAATATCTCATGGCTTTCCAACTAGTCTAACTCAGACATTTTAAGCAAATAATAATTAATGGTATTCAATACTAAACAGAACATAAACCAAAAGAAAGTTTGTGGGAAAACTGCCACAATGTTAGCAAATAAAATTATCCAGAAGCACAAAAATCATCTCTATTTGTAATTAAAAGTAGCAAATATAATGGCAAGTAGACTCCTCTTATGGTCTTCCCTACCCTCCTCTACCCAAATAGCGCCCCAATTCTACCTAAGTATTGTCAGAAAACACAGGGTGAATTCCACTGCAACTGAGCTTTCATAAAGTAGTGCACAAAACACACATGTACACAAATAAAAACATACAGAGAAAAACATTTCTAAAACAACTATTTTTAAAATATGAAAACAGGAAACATCATGGTTTTTCCTGTGAGGCTGAAAAAGGCAAACAAGGTATCAATAGTAAAAATGGGGAGGGAGGGCCCGGAAAGATGGACTAGCAGTTAAGGGGCCAACTGCTCTTGCAGAGGACCTGGGTTCGATCCCCAGCACCCACATGGCGGCTGAGAACTGTCTTTAACTCCAGTTCCAGGGTAATCAGACCCCCTCTTCTGACCTCCACGGCACTGCACGACACGGCTGCACCAACCTACATGCAGGCAGTACATTCATAGAAAAATAAATAATTTTTAAAAACTGGGGAAGGAAACCTTTCAATGAGGACAACTAGGCATTGTATATCTAGGCTTAAAACTGAGCATGCTATTTGCCTTAAGATTTTTTCCTGCCGATTTTTTCCTGCTGGGCGTGGTGGCACACGCCTTTAATCCTAGCACTGGGGAGGCAGAGGCAGGAGGATCCCTGTGAGGTCAAGGCCAGCCTGGTCTACACAGCAGCTCCAGGCCAGCTGGGACTAAAAGGAGAACCTGTCTCAAAAAGACGCCCCCCAAAAAAGAATTTTTCCTAAGTAAACATGACAGCTGATATTTACAATACTATAACATTACAAGTGCAAACTTGTTCTCAATGAAAATTGTTAACAAAAAATGATAAAGCATCATCTTTCAATGCAGTTATTAATAATTTTATAGCTCATATAACATAAATGTTCTTTCTTGGCTCACAAAGTGCATTAAAGTTAAAAAGCAAAAGGCACTGGTATATAATAAGCAAACACACAAAAGCTTGAAAGACACCAAAAGAATATTTATGAAAACATCCTTTATGAAATTTGGCTAAATTAGGAAAGGTAAAGCCTTCAGCATATTTCAAATTTTGAAAATATGATATTCTTCTTTCACAGTTTGGACAATGCCAATCTCTTATCTACTTCATCCAAGCCAAAGCCTGATGAAAACAATTTCTCAACAAACAATACCGTCCTACTCAATGTTGAGGTGACAGTCTTACATACAGACTGCCTCAGATTCCAAGTACCCTTCAAGGACTGCTTCAAAAGGCTGCTACAGCCGGGCGTGGTGGCGCATGCCTTTAATCCCAGCACTCAGGAGGCAGAGGTAGGTGGATCTCTGTGGGTTCAAGGCCAGCCTGGTCTACAGAGCGACCTCCAGGACACCTGGTACTAAAAGGGAGACCCTGTCTCAAAAATACCAAAAAAAGGGTAAAAAAAAAAAAAAAAAGGCTGCTAAAGTTTCTCATTTCTTCAGTTAGAAACAACACTTTACTCCTTTTATCCTTTGACCCCCTCCTCCAATTAGTAGGATTTTCATTAATAATTCCTCATGTCTACCACAGTCTTTACTCCTTAACTATAAGCTCCTGTAGCTCTACTGTAGTCCCTTTCAGTTTTATGCATAGTTGAGATTACAAATGAATATACACTTCTCTAAAAACAATACTAGGAAAGACTAAGCTGTTGTGCAGATAGATTACAGTGCAACATTCTACAGATATTTCTATCACATCTTCTGTACTTCTAATTGTGTATGTATTTCTAAAGGCTAAATTAGTATACCTTTGTTTCTGTTTTATCATGTCCACTCAAAGCAACACAGTTAGCATCTTCACTTGTTTCATCCTGTTTTTAAAGAAAAAAGCTTTATTCTCCAAAATGAAAAATTTAGATTATTTGCCAATTAATGCTGTAATTTATTTAAAAATTTCAAAACAATAAGCAATTCTGAAAGATGGAAGTATATAGTCTTAAAATAAGATTGGAAATTCTCTTTTAAAAGGGCTCTTTGGGATTAAGTAACTGAATTTGGCTTTAATAAGAACCAAAAATCTCTTAAACATGATAAAAACTATTTCTGTAGCCCACCACCACCTAAAATCAATTCCCAAACCACTAAGTGCATGACAAAGTTTTTGAAGAAACCATTTCCTGTCAAACCACCTTGTGGATTTGTAGTACTATGACACCAGAGAAGGAAAAGGATTAGGAAATTCTGTGAAGAAATCACTTTCTTTTTTTTTTTTGGGGGGGGGGAGTGAAGAAATCACTTTTAACTTTCTCAAATGCAACACCCCAGAAACATTCACGTATGCATGCAGGTGTGTATGTACATACATAGGTATGTGTACACACACACACACACACACACACACACACACACACACCACACACCACACACTTTACTTAGTAAAATCCATCAGCATCATAAAAGAACTCAAGGTTTGAGGTTCTGGTCCCTGAGTCTTAACACTAGTAGTCTTACACTACTTTCTCAGTTTTACTAACTAAAAAGAACTAGAACTGTTTAAATGAACAGGTGTAAATGTGTGCATGGAGGCTAGAGGTCAGCCTCGAGTGCTACTCATGATCATCCACCTTGTTTTCTGACATGGGTCTCTCACAGGGACCACCCCACCTCCTCAGCACTGGAATTACAAGCATGTACCAACATCCAGGCTTCTTGAGAGAGTGATAGTTGTTGAACTCAAGTCCTTATGCTTTTAGCCACAAAACTGATTTTTAAATACATATTTTTAAAAGTATAACTTTAAGAGTAAACTATATATGGTAAAATATAATCATTTCTTAGCATGGTACAAATGCCATACTATAGAATTTTTATTTTTATTTATTTATTTATTTTTGGTCTTTTTGAGACGGTCTCCCTTTAGTCCCAGCTGGCCTTGAACTCACAGAGATCCGCCTGCCTCTACCTCCCTGGGATTAAAGGCATGCGCCACCACGCCCTGCAGATTTTTCTTTTGATACATATATTGTCAAAATAATGGAGAGAGAAAAGAGTGGATATGCAAATGAAACAAGGCTGGTCTTGAGCTCAAGCTAAGTGGCAGAGTGACTGATCACCTGTTTTTGTACATGTCTGAAATTCTCCATACACAGAATTTCTTTACGAGTTTGGAAGTATAACTCAATGGGACAGTGGTTGCTTACACAATGCCTTGGGTTCAATTCCTAGCAACATATACATACAGGTGGAAGGGGAGACACAGTCAGAGACAAAGACAGAGAGAGAGCAAGACAGAGCGAGACAGAGACCAAAAAGCATACAGATGAATATTTAGCCATACACTAAAATACAACATTCTAATTCATATTACCATTTCTAGTTATGTGAAGAACTTTTAGGACATAATGTAAGTTCAACTGAACTAAACAAACTTCACAGTATCTAAAACCCTCAAATATCTAGATCGAGGCCAGTATACCCCGACCAGTACTTCTATCTGAGTGGTTTTTGGAGACAAGGCCTCGCTATGTAGTCCATGCCATGCTGGCACTGAACACTTAAACTTCCTCCTCCTGAGCTCCTGAGTGCTGGCATTGTAGGCGTGACCACCATACCTAGGTGATGTGCTAAGTTTCAACACCAGTACTCATAAAAAGAGAATAAATGACTCAGTTAAAGAAAGTTGATAAATGAGGCTATTTAGGGGCTCAGTGGTTAAGAAAGCTGGCTGTTCTTGAAGAGGACCTGGGTTCAGTGCCCAGTACCATCCATAACTTCAGTTTCAGAGAACCCAACATCCCTATTCTGGCCTTTGCAGACATTGCACAACACAGGTGCACTTCCATACACGCCAGCAAAAGAAACTAAAAAAATTTTTAATTAAGATACAAAATACTTTTTTTTTAAATTTTATTTTTGTATGAATGTACTGTCTGCATGTAGATCTATGCATCTGTGTCGTGCAATGCCTCGGAGGTCAAAAGAGGGTGTCGGATTCCCCTGGAACTGGAGTTAAAGATGGTTCTCAGCCGCTATGTGGGTACTGGGGATTGAACCCGGGTCCTCTGTAAGAGCAGTAGGCACTCTTAACCACTAGGCCATCTCTCCAGCCCCCCCCCCCCACTTTTTTTGGTCTTTTTGAGACAGGGTCTCCCTGTAGCTCCAGGTGTCCTGGAACTCACTCTGTAGACCAGGCTGGCCTTGAACTCACAAAGATCCGCCTGCCTCTATCACTCCCTGGGCTGGTATTTAAGACATGAGCCACCACAACTGGATGTACAAATACAGGATTTTTAAAATTCTAATGATACAGTATTACTAGGTAGTAAGTAGCAACATCATTGTTTAGATTCTGCTTCTAAAGAACTCAAAGATATGGGGGCTGGAGAGATGGCTCAGCAATTAAGAACACTGGCTGTGCCGGGCGTGGTGGCCCACACCTTTAATCCTAGCACTTGGGAGGCAGAGGCAGGGGGATCTTTGTGAGATTGATTGATTGATTGACTTTGGTCTTTTTTGAGACAGGGTCTCCCAGTAGCCCCAGCTGTACTGGGACTCACTCTGTAGACCAGGCTGGCCTTGAACTCACAAAGATCCACCTGCCTCTGCCTCCCAAGTGCTTAGGATTAAAGGTGTGCGCCACCACGCCCAGCTTGACACAGATATACTTATATACATGTAAGCATACAGAAAAAAACAGTAATAAAGAAAAAAATTTCAAAAAAATAAGTAGAACTCATGGGCAGGAGTAACAGGAAGCCAGGCATGGTAGCTCATGCCTATAATCCCAGCACTTATGAGCCAAAGTAGGAGGGTTACCACACGTTTGCAGCCAGCCTGGGCTACACAGCAAGTTCCAGATCAACCTAAGCTGCAAAGTTAAGAACTTAAAACAAAAGAAAAAGTACACAAAAAAAGGCAAGTGGAGATCTACTGTGAGTTCATTGTGACTGTCGCTGTGTCACATGTGCATTAAGGGGATTCCAGACTTCTTCCTACAAAATGACAAGCACTTTGAGGTGCACATTCATTTCCAAAGAGCACTCACCTGCTAGTCACAAACATGAGAAAACCGAATGTCAGAAAAATAAATGTGGAAACCATTATCTAGGGTCAGGACTTACAGAGCTTTTACTAAGGTAAAAAGTAATCTAAATTCTGCCAGGAACAAAGAGTCCATTTTTGCAATCCCAGCACACAGAAGCTGAAGCAGGAGGATTACTCAAGTCTGAGGCTAACCTAAGGCACAGTTTTTGAGTTTTCATAAAGGAAAAAAAAAAAAAAAAAAAAAACCAGACATAACTCCTAGAAGGGCTCTGATTCTGCCTATCTAGTCTTGATAATGTTGTCTAAAAATAAAATAAATCAGCACTCAGGTAACTGGCAAGAGAAATCAACTAAACACACACACACACACACACACACACACACACACACACACACAAACAAACCTTGAAGGAATAATTTAACACAGAGGGCAACTTTAGGATGTAGCTCAGTGGTAGGGCACCCACCTACCAAACATAAGGCTCTAGATTATATGCCCAGCAGGACAAAACGAGCCATGAAAATGCATGAATTTTTGGGCCCGTCTTGTAAAATATGCTATCTTTTTTTGTTGTTTTCCAATCTTTTCGATACAGGGTCTTCCTGTAGCCCCAACTGTCCTGCAACTCACTCTGTAGACCAGGCTGGCCTTGAACTCACAAAAATCCACCTGCCTCTGCCTCCCATTAGGATTAAAGATGTGCACCACCACACCCAGCTCATTTTCATTCTTACAGGTAACAAAATTCACAAAATCACTCAATTTTATTTGGTTAAAGGGATTTCCAAAAGCAATCTAAAACAAAAGGATTCAATGAAAGGCAATTTTTCACCATTACTAATAAAAATATAAGAAACTTACATTCTTTTTTCCATTCTAAAGGAAGTTTATAAATAATTCTGGATTAAAAAACGTAAGGAAGCTGGGTGTGGTGGCGCCCACCTTTAAGAACTAGTGGGGGCAGAGGCAAGCAGATCTCTGAGAGTTCAAGGCCAGCCTGACCTACATAGTGAGTTCCAGGACAGCTGGGGCTACAGAGAGACCCTGTCTCAAAAAGACCAAAAAATAAAATAAAATAAAATAAAAAGTAAAAATCATAATGAAACAGGAGTTTCTGAACCGTTACCTCTGGGTAATGATGAATGTCTCACTAATATCTAAACAACATGAAAGTAACTCTGGATATGAAATGAGTTCCATTCTAAGACTTCGACCAAGGAGATGGGGGCACAGCTTAGTAACAAAGTCCTTGTGTAGCATGCTCTGGACTAGTTCTCTGGGATCACAAAACAATGAAAACTCAGATCAAGCCAACATGCTTGTAATGCCTTTTCTTGTTTTTTTTTAACATTTTATTTATTTTTCATATGTGTATGAATGCATTGTCTGCATGTAGGTTGGTGCACCCGTGTCGTGCAATGCCGCGGAGGTCAGAAGAGGGCGTCGGATTCCCCTGGAACTGCAGTTAAAGACGGTTTTCAGCCGCCATGTGGGTGCTGGGGATCAAACCCAGGTCCTTTGCAAAAGCAGTCGGCGCTCTTAACCGCTAGGCTATCTCTCCAGCCCCTGTAATGCCTTTTCTAAAACTATTCGTGACTGTAATATATCATGCTAGCCAACTATCAAGAAAGCTTCCTGAAGACTTGAAGGAACTAATTCAAAGCCCTGATTTGCCTTTACAACTTTGTTCAGTCATTGAATAGGAAAACTCTGAGGACTGGGAGTATATATAGCTCAATGGTAGAGCTTAGCATGTGTAAAGCCCTGTATCCCACACTCAGGAACCCCTAGTATTGAGCTAGTGTTCAGTGATACTGTGACACCAAATACAGTATAAAAATTCCATATGAATTAAACAAGCAAAAAACTGTCCAAGGGGGGCCACCAAGAAATCTATACAAATACAACAGAGTCATTAGGAAATAATAAATCAAGACATTTGATTCTCTTTATAGAGAAGACATGCTTAAACATGTACATAAGTGAGGTAGTTCCCAGGAAGAATAGGAAAGGTGTGAGGAGGAGGAAGGCACTAATGCACTACAAACACACAGACACTTTGTGAAAGCTTGGACGCTTACTCTTCAATTTTGTCTGACAAAAGCATTTTGCACATGAATTAAAAACTAGGTAAGCTAGTGTCACTATCCTAGTATTGTTACATATGTTATGTGTGTATATACCTCTTCTGTTTTGGTTTTCTTGGGACTTTCTTCTTTATGGGGTGATGATGTTCTCTTGACTCCTACTATAGGATTAGGTACTTTTGTTGCTGCATTTCCTGAAGATCTAGGTGATGGGTTTACCAGACGTGTTGAGGAAACAACTCTGGAGACCGTAGGCTTTGGTGGTGGAGAAATGGCTGGTTGTGTGGCAGTTTGAGGAATGCTTTCACTCGATGGACCTGAACAGTAGACATGAGCACAAACAAATTAAATTTAAAAAGAGCTACAAAAAATATTATGTTTCTGTTAATTTAACTACATGAGTTATATACTGTCATATACTGTTGTATATGCAAATAATAAAGTATCATTAAAAGCCAGACAGAGGCACAAGCCAGGCAACAAGAGGATTAGGAGATTTGAGGGTAGCCTGGGCTACATGAAGCTGTATCTTAAAAAACAAGCCAGGCACGGTGCCTTTAATCCTAGCACTCGGGAGGCAGAGGCAGGTGGATCTCTGTGAGTTCAAGGCCAGCCTGGTGTACAGAGCAAGTTCCAGGACAGCTGGGGCTACAGGCAGCCCCTGTCTCAAAAAAAAAAAAGTGGCTAGAGTGATGGCTCAAAAGTTAGAGGACTTACTGTTCTGGCAAAGGCCCCAGCTTTGAGTCCCAGCACCCATATAGCAGCTCACAACCATCTGTAAGTATAATTCTACAGGATCCAACACCTTCTTCTCGTCTCCATGAACAGTATACAACCATGGTACACAAACAAATGTTCTGCACCTGTGTGTGTGTGTGTGCGCGCGCGTGCACACACACACCACACAATTTAACAAACTCAATTTCTAAAATGAAGCATAAAACCAAATATAATAAAAAATTCACAAATCCTTACCCCCTGAGCTTTCACTGGAATTTACTTGTGGCACAGAAACTTCAGAAGCCTGTATGTTGGTCACAGATGCTGCTGTCACAGCTGGAGCAGGACTGTTTCTGCTAAAAAAGATGTAAAAAAACAAAACAAAACAGGAGGAAGTTGGAGGGAGTGAAAAGGGAAGGAAGGGAGGGAAGGAGGAAAGGAGGATTGGTTGTTTTCTTTTTTTGAGACAGGGACTCCCTATAGACCTAGCTGGTCTAGAACACTCTATGTAGACCAGCTGGTCTTGAAGTCACAGAGATCCACATGCTTTTTGCCTCCTGAGTGCTGGAATCAAAGGCTCGTCACCATGACCGGCTCTGCTATGCATCTTAACATAAAATCGTTCTTCAGTTTTAATTTGCTTGCTTTAGTAACTAACTTAAGAGTTAGTGACTGGGCTGGAGAGATGGCCTAGCAGTTAAGAGCGCCGACCGCTCTTACAGAGGACCCAGGTTCGATCCCCAGCACCCACATGGCGGCCGAGAACCTTTGAAACTCCAATTCCAGGAGAACTCCAGTTCCAGGGGAGTCCGACACCCTCTTCTGACCTCCGCGGTACTGCACGACACGGGTGCACAAACTTGCATGCAGACAGTACATTCATACACATACAGAAATAAATTTAAAAAAAAAAAGTTAAAAAAAAAGTTAGTGACTAAATGCCTACATAAGTAATCTGGAGGGATGAAGACTCTTAACATTTATTCATAAATCAAGGCCTAGCAACCCCCAAAATAAAATACACATTAGGATCAGACTAAAAATTCCTGTTTCCAAAACTAGGAGTTAAACTACTTTTAAAAACATAAATTGGGGCTGGAGAGATAGCCTAGTGGGTAAGAGCACCGACTGCTCTTGCAGAGGACCTGGGTTCAATCCCCAGCACACACATGGCAGCTGAGAACCATCTGTAACTCCAATTCCAGGAGAACTCCAGTTCCAGGGGAATCTGAGACCCTCTTCTGACCTCCGAGGCATTGCACAACACGGGTGCACAAACCTACATGCAGACAGTACATTCAAACCCATACAAAAATAAATAAAATAAAAAAAAAAACATAAATCAATCAGAGGAGATGGGAGGGAAAAGCAGTTCAATATAAATTGGGAAAGGTTGATCCATTCATGATCCCTTACATGCATGGATGAAAATGTTACAATGAAATTATTTTATATAACTAACATGATCATAAAAAATTAATTTAAAGAGCTGGAGAGATGGCACAGCAGTTTAAAAAAACTAAAGAAATGAGTAGGGAGAATAAACATGTGACTCTAAACAGTTTAATACACTCTCTTGTGAACCCCCATCTTTTCTGACCCCCTTTGTCCTTACCCCTGAGAGCTGCCAGAGCTGTTCAAGGGACTGGTCTTCAGAGCACTGGTGGGTGAAGGCACAGACATGCTGTTGTCACTGTCCATGGACAAGTCAAGGCTGCTGTCATTCAGAGCTGCCAACTTGACTCCCTCAGTTGAATGCTACAATCAAGGAGAATGCTTCATTTAAATGGTTTGACATATCCAGACTTTTTGAAATATTTTACTCAATTTATATGTGATGTCTTCTAAGTAAAAAGCACTATCAGTGGGTTTATAAAACTTCTCAGTGCCAGGGGGAACATAAAAAAATCAGAGATTGGAGTCATGAATTTCTTAACCAGTAATTTATTACGCAAGAAAAAAAAGAGAAATGAATGCTTTACTAAGCATAAACACAGTACCAACTAAATGCCACTATAACAGGAAAACACATGAATCTTGACTATAAACACACACATAAGAAGGAAGTTCTAAGTAAATGGGACAATAACAATAACCATCTCTGGCCATCAGGATTTTAAGTAGCTTTAAATATTATTTTTATTTGCCAGGTGTGGTTGGCAAAACCTTTAATCCCAGCACTTGGGAGGCAGAGGCAGGCAGGTCTCTCTGAGTTCAAGGCCAGCCTGATCTATATAGCAAATTTCAGGTCAGTCAGACCTAAATAGTGAGACCCTGACTCAAAAAACAAAACAAAAGAAAAAATTATTT
The DNA here is from genome assembly GCA_009823505.1 of Rhizomys pruinosus. Taxonomy (NCBI): domain Eukaryota; kingdom Metazoa; phylum Chordata; class Mammalia; order Rodentia; family Spalacidae; genus Rhizomys; species Rhizomys pruinosus. The sequence goes on along the minus strand of VZQC01000008.1, from coordinate 3,176,940 downwards.
TTATTAAAAAGGTCTTATCTCATATTGCCTCTAACTACAGGACTATGACAATTCTTCTGCCTAAACCCCCTAAACTCTACCCAAGCAGGTGAAATTAAGGTGTACACCATACCAAGCATAATGTATAGATTTCTAGCTATCCCACAAATAATGTAAAAATTATGTAATAACCACCATGCATGGTGACACCCACCTTCAATCCCAACAAACAATAGGCTGAACCAGAAGGATTTCAAGTTCTGGCCCAGCCAGGGTTACCTACTGACTTCTAGGTCACCCTGGAATACATAGAGACCTAACCCCCGCAACAAAGCAAACAAAAATTATCCATTTGTTACTACTCATTACTATTTTATCAATAAGGATCCCCAAAACCAAGAGATTCAGAGTGATCAGGGCACCTCTTTTTATTTATTTTTTTGAAGATTTTTTTATTAATTTTATTTATCATGTGTATGAATGTACTGTCTGCATGTAGGTTTGTGCACCTGTGTCGTGCAATGCCGCGGAGGTCAGAAGAGGGTGTTGGATTCCCCTGGAACTGGAGTTAAAGACAGTTCTCAGCCGCCATGTGGGTGCTGGGGATCGAACCCAGGTCCTCTGCAAGAGCAGTCGGTGCTCTTAACTGCTAGGCTATCTCCCCAGCCCCATCTTTTTTTTTTGGGGGGGGTGACACTAACACACAATGGATCTTAGTATATAGCCTAAGCTGGCATCTAACTCAGATTTTCTAACTACCAAACTTGATACAGACACAGAAGCTTCAGGTTTCTACTTTAATAATGGAAAATGAAGCCCTGCGTAGTGGCACAGGCCTTTTATCTCAGCACTTGGGAGACAGAGGCAGAGGCAGGTGGATCTCTGGGAGTTCCAGGCCAGCCTGGTCTACATAGTGAGTTGCAAGACAGCTGGGGCTACAGGGGGACTCTGTCTCAAAAAAGACTGAATAATAATAATGAAAAAAAAATGATGATGATGATGTAAATGGTTCAGAGTAGACTGACTCAGCCTTAGCCATATAAAGAAATACGAAGCAGCCACTAAAAGGGTGAATTAAGCTAGATGTTCATAATACAATGAGTACACAGTAAGGCATGTCACAAAATGGGGTATTTTATTGGAAACTTTTGACAATAAGTAACAGTTTATACACCTAGCAATCTACGAATAAACGAACTGCTAGAAGTGACTAATACAAAATGAAATTATAGTTCTTCATTGGATAAACACAATTTCAACAATAAATTCCTAATCATTAATATATTCTGTATCTAGATGGCTATGTCTAGGGATGTAGTGCCTTAAATACATGAGAAAAGGGCTAGACAGAGGCTCAGTGGTTAAGAATACTGTCTGCAACACCCAGGAGCAAAGGCAGGTGGATCTCTGTGAGTTCCAGAACAGCCTGGTCTACATAATGATTCCAGGACAGCTGGGGCTATGAGGAGACCCTCTATCAAAAAGACAGGAAAAAAATAATCTGTCTGCACTTGCAGCGGACCCAGGTTCAGGTCCCAGTACCCACACGGAGGCTAAAAACCATCTGTAGCTCCAGCTGCAGGGGATCCGACACTCTCTTCTGGGCTCCTTGAGCACTGCATGACACAGGTTCACTTACAGACAGAACACTCATACACATTAAAAAAAAATAAAATAGGATAGATAGGGCTGGAGAGATGGCCTAGTGGTTAAGAGCGCCAACTGCTCTTGCAGAGGACCCAGGTTTGATCCCCAGCACCCACAAGGCAGCTGAGTACCATCTTTAACTCCAGTACCAAGGGAATCCGACGCCCTCTTCCGACCTCCACTGCACTGCACGACACGGGTGCACAAACCTACATGCAGACATTCATACACATAAAAAAAATTTTTTAAAAGATTGATTTAAAAATAAATAAATAAAATAAATCATATGATTTCCCGAGCTGGTCCAACTGTCATTTAATCTAAGAATTTAAAAGATAATGTGGGGGCTGGAGAGATGGCCTAGCGGTTAAGAGCGCCGACCGCTCTTGCAGTGGACCAGGGTTCAATCCCCAGCACCCACATGGCGGCTGAGAACCGTCTGTAACTCCAATTCCAGGAGACTCCAGTTCCAGGGGAATCCGACACCCTCTTCTGACCTCCGCGGCATTGCACGACACGGGTGCACAAACTTGCATGCAGACAGTACATTTATACACATACAAAAATAAGTAAAATATTAAAAAAAAAAAAAAAGATAATGTGAACCTGGTGTGGTGGTGTACATCTTCAATCCTTCCTAGCACTCAAAAGGCAGAGAGGCAGGTGGTTCTCCATGAGTTCAAGGACAGCCTGGTCTATGTAGTGAGTTCCAGACCAGCAGGGGCTACAGGGAGATCCTGTCTCAGAACAATTAATTAATTAATTTAATTAATCAGGACTGTGGTGCAACTAAAGTAGTGTAGTATGTGCTTAGCATGAGGCCCTGGGTTTGACCCTCAGCACCAAAAACAAACTAGAAGAGGTACCATCATATTTAAGCACTAAAAATTTTCCTTAAGGGCCAGGTGTGACAATGTGCATACATAATTACAGCACTCAGGAGGCTGAGGCAGGAAGACTCCACCTTCAACTTATCTGAAAAAAACAAAGTTAATATTCATTTGCAACTCCCCCCTCCCCAGACATCTGTGCACCAATCCCTAAACTGTAAATGATCCTGGCAATAACAGTATCAGATCAGAAGCCAGCACATTTTCTAGGTGCCAGACACTAGTCTGTCACTCTTTACTACATGGAAAAAATATTTGTGTTATTCAAAAACATGAACAATCACTATAAAATGCACCTGTAAGCTGGGTGTGGTGGCACACGCCTTTAATCCTAGCACTTGGGAGGCAGAGGCAGGTGGATCTTTGTAAGTTCAAGGCCAGCCTGGTCTACATAGCAAGTTCCAGGACAGCTGGGGCTACAGGGAGACCCTGTCTCAAAAAGACCAAAAAATAAATAAATAAAATGCACCTGTGATAATCCATTAGGGTGCTCTCCTTTATAACTACTACAAATAGGTTTTTCTATAATTTTTAAAATAAAAATTAATTTTTTAATTCACAAAGGATCTTATGAAGGCCAGGCTGGCCTCAAATCAGTAACAAGTTATAGATTGGCCTTTATCTTGCAATCTTGTTTCCTTCTCCCAAATGCTGGGAATAAAGGACACGCCACCATGCAAGACAGAGGGATGACATTCGGTCTTATGTGTCTCAGACATTTTTTAATGATTAATCTTGTTTTCTTTTAAAAGGAAAGGACTTTAGACACTCACGTGAAAATGATTTTTAAAAAGAGAATTTTGGTGTACATCACTAACCTCTTTGAAATCTTGAGGCAAGTGAGCCCAAGAAAAGTGATTAGAGCAAGATTTCACAGGATGAACTATTCTATAAGACAGATATTTAAAATGCTGTCATCAGTTTCTGATGTGATCTACTGACTGGAACATTTACAGGCTGACTAAGTGCACAAACACGTTAGTGACACTGTTGAAATACTTTCCAAATTTACCTTTTTCTTTTTCTGAAGCACATGACTAGGTAGTAGTTGATGGAGTTGCTTTCTTTTTACATGCATTGCTGCAATTTTCATATCCACCTCAAACATCTTGCTGTTTATTGCTTGCCTATAAACTACACAACCAGAAATTGTTAGACAAAAATAGAAACATTTTAAAAATGAGAAAAAAGTATTCTAAACTGGAACCCCTTTCCTATCACCCATCCTTGATCTGATAAGATCCAACCTCTAAACAATGCATAATGAATAAAAGCAAAACTACACCATATCTTTGAGTGCACCAACTCTTAAGTAGTGCTTACAGTATTAAATGTAAAGAGTAATTCTGTAAGAAACACTGGAATTGGAAGGATTCTGTAAACTCACTCCCATTTGCACTAGCAGCATAATCTAAAAATTGAATCCCATTATCCTTCCAATACACGCAACATAATAAAAGTCAAATTACTTAAACTATACCTAACGTACCTTTACAAGAATATGAAAGGTGGCTGGAGAGTTAGCTCACTGATTAAGAGCACATCTGAAGATCAGAGTTAGTGCCTAGCACCCATGTCAGGCAGCTTACAACTACCTATAACTCCAGCTCCAGGAGATCCGATGCCCCTGCTGCTGGCCTCCATGGGCACCTGGACTCATATGGACATACCCACATAAACACACATGATTAAAATATATAATCTTTCAAAAAAGTATGTGAGGTAAAACATGATACATTGTCTGTAATGAAGAATAATTCAAACATCAAGGATCCTAGGTACAAAAGGAAAAAGAAAAAAAAAGAGGAGGGAGGGGCTGGAGAAAGGGCTGGCAGTTAAAAGCATTGGCCGCTCTTGCAGAGGACTTGGGCTAAATTCCCAGCACCTATACGGAGGCTAACAACCATTCCAGAGTATTGAAGGCTCTCTTCTGACCTCTGTGGGGATTGCATGACACATGGATGCACCTACCTACATGCAGGGAAATACACTCATATACATAAAATAAAAATAAAATAGTTTGGGGGCTGGAGAGATGGCTCAGCAGTTAAGAGCACCGACTGCTCTTGCAGAGGACCCAGGTTCGATTCCCAGTACCCACATGGCAGCTAAGAACTGTCTTATACTGGGCGTGGTGGCACACGCCTTTAATCCTAGCACTTGGGAGGCAGAGGCAGGCAGATCTCTGTGAGTACAAATTATTCAGACCACAAGACATAGAAATGGGAAAATTCAAGCTAGGTTCAGTGGTACAACACCTATCAATTAGAAAGAAGGAACAAGATTTGAAACTGATCCTTAGCTACATAATCAAGGCTAGCCTGTGCTATGTAAGAAAACACCTCACAGAACCTAGGCTACAGAGCCAATTCCAGGCCAATCTGAGTTACAATACAAAATCATATCTCAAAACAAAGGATTTACATGAATGTGAGGAAGTAAACAGAGTATTTAATCTAACAGTATTACAGGGAAAGCAAACAACAGGAACCACATGCCAGGAGCAGAAAAACCTACCTGAACTTCTGAGGACCCCCCCCCCCCAAAAAAAAGGGAAGAGAGAAAATACAGATCCATCTGCCCTCACCTATAGCTCTCAAGTCCTGATTTCCCAACAGAGAGACTGTTCTCAAAGAATGCTATCAGAACTCACCCTGCAAGGCAAGCCCTCATCTGAACTCCAATACCCAGGCCCTTACTCATTGCTACTCTACCATCAATGGTGCCCTGCAGACCTCTGTGTGATTACCAAATATGTTTCAGGCCTTGATGAGATGTCATTTCCCAACTTTAGTACCTTTCCAAAATATGCAGACAACTGGCTATGAACTTAAGAGGAGGAGGTGAGGTTGGAGAACACCAGAATGAGGAGGTAGTTAGGCCACATACAGGCCCACAAATCACATGTGTGACTTGATGTTCCTTCTGAGTGTACTGGGCACCAATTAATAGGGTCAATGGGAGCCTAAACCATGTCTCCCCTTATTTTGGGTCTTTTTGAGACAGGGTCTCTCTGTAACCTTAACTAGCCGGGCCAGGCTAGCCTTGGTCTCAAAGATCTGCCTGGCTCTGCCTCCCAAGTAATGTGATTAAAGAAGTGGACCACTACCCCTGGCTTTGGTGTCTGTTACAGACATCTGGTACCTTAAGACAAATGGCTTGTCTCAAGAAAAGCAACTACTTAAAAAAAATTTTTTTAAATAAAAAGCCCTATAAATTTTACTACTCAAGCCCTATGAAAAGCCGAATAACTTCTCCCAGAACTCTCCTGATAGGCAGCAGCACAGTCCCCACGGTGGCAATGTGCCCCCTATGTTCTTGTCATGCATTTCCATCTGTTCTGTCTGTCTAGGTCCTAACTTTCCATGGGTCCTGGTATGGGCCTTCCATAAACTGTTTCAAAGCGCAGACTGCTCTTAAGTGACCAGACCACTAAGAAGCCAACAGCTCCTTAGAATGCCACTCTGCTGCACAGACGGAAGACTCCTCAGGCAGACCAAAGCAGAGGAGCCCTGGACTGCATTATGCTATTCTACAGGACACACAATTTAAAACTTGTGAAATTCGCAACTCTAGAAGTTTTCCATTTGATATTTGTAGATTGTGGTTGATCTTGAGTGACCAAACTCTGGAAAGTGAAATAGCAAAAAAGAGAGGCCATCGTCTTCTTTTCCTATTGCTCTCCTTCACTACAATTAATGTGTGAAATGGCTTTTTGACAAACTGTCCCCATTTTTTCTATCCTTTTTTAGTAAATAGGTTAAAATTTTTAAATAAAATCATATTTCACAAAAGAAAATGCTTCTTACTAACTTTTTTTTTTTCAAGTGGGTACCAGGCATATAGGATAGGATAGAGAACAGACTTAGGTCTTCTGGAGCACAGCTGTCCCCTTAAGCAGTCAATGTTACACACAGTGGTCACACAAATTGACAACTATATCCACCACTTTAACTTTATTTATTTTTATTTATTTATTTTTTGGTCTTTTTGAGACAGGGTCTCCCTGTAGTCCCAGCTGTCTGTAACTCACTCTGTAGACCAGGCTGGCCTTGAACTCACAAAGATCCGCCTGCCTCTGCCTCCCAAGTGCAAGGATTAAAGGTGTGCGCCACCACGCCCGGCATACCACCACTTTAACTTTAATTAAAACAAATAATCTTTTATCTTAGGATCCAAGTTTACCTGATGTGTTGATATAATCACTGTGAATTCATAAATTAAATCTTACTAGATACTTTAAGTTAAATGTCTTCAAGTTGCCAAAATGTCTGCTACATCAATTTCTACAGTTCAAGATTAAAGCAGTCAAGACATAGGCTGCCTTGTATATAACTCTCTAATAGGCTATTTCTAATTTCAAAAGTAATTGTCAAATCCCATTTAAAATGGTTCCACCCAACTTTAAGGCCTATCCCAATGGACTATGCACCACCAAAACCATTAGGATTATTTTAATACTCATTATTCAAATCTCAAATAACTCAATTACTACAAATATCACAAAGATTCACATAAAGAAAAAAGGTAAATGTTTTGATGATTCAAGTGAATACATACCTGTATCTGTGAAAGACTGAATGTCATAAGTGAGATCAACACTGAGATTTTCAGAGTTTTCTGTTTTTTTAAACACTAACCCAATCACCCACATCGTGCGAAATTCTTCCCTGCAAAGAAGAACATTACCACAGTGCATCAGCAAACAGAAAACCAGAGCTGTCAAAGGTGTGACAACGGGTACAGCACAAATGTGTGAGTAGAGCAAGTCCTACGTCCAAACCTTATCACAGAGCACAGCCTTTCCTACACCTGCTTTCCTGTCTGGACTGATACCACAGATACTTCTGAAACACACACTCTGATACTCTGTATTTACAACGATGACTCTAAAGTAGCAAAAGTACTAAAACTGTTTTAATGTGTTCAAAGCAATCAAGAAGAAAAGAATGCTTTTTAGAAAAGCTTGGAACAAGGGATGGAGAGAGATTGCTCAGCGGTTAATTAAGATGGCTGTTCTTGCAGAAGACCTGGATTCAAATCCCAAGCACCACATGGTGGCTAACAACTGTAACTCCAGCTCTAGGGGATCCGACTCTGCCTTCTGTCCTCCTTGAGCACTGCACAATATGGGTGCACTTGCATGCATACATGCATTACACTCATACACATAAAATAAAAATAAATTTTAAAACATTTTAAAAATAAAAGCTTGGAACAAAAAAGAAAAAAGTTTGCCTAAATACAAAAACTTGAGTTTTCTAAATATAAAAATCTAACAATAACCCCTTATGTGGTTCTAACATATACCTGTTATCCCAGTACTCAGGAGGCTGAAGCAGGAGGAATACCAGCTGGAAGTCAAGACTGGGCTATACAGCAGAACCTTATCACAAAAATGAAATTCAAACAATTCCTTTACATGACTCCAAAATAATATCATTTAATCAGAATTATTTTTAAATAATAGCAGTTGAGAGTGATCCTTCAGATTCTTTCAATCCTGCTTCCATAATATTTATTATATTAAATTCTAAAAGAGCAAGCCGGGCGTGATGGTGCACGCCTTTAATCCTAGCACTTGGGAGGCAGAGGCAGGTGGATCTTTGTGAGTTCAAGGCCTGCCTGGTCTACAGAGTTAGCTCCAGGTCAGCTGAGGCTACAGGGAGACCCTGTCTCAGAGAAGAAAAAAAAAAAAAAAAGAGCCAAGAACTGCAATCTAATATCAAATAATACTGGAAGGACGACAAAATTGTCAAGTGACCTAACTACAACCTTAAAAGTGAACATGCTTCCATTTAGCAATCTGTAACAATGGTCCAGGATCCATCATAAATCAGATTTGCAAAGCCAAATTAAAATACACTCCCTTAAAAATAAAGAGTAAAAAGCCGGGCGTGGTGGCACACACCTTTAATCCTAACACTTGGGAGGCAGAGGCAGGCGGATCTTTGTGAGTTCAAGGCCAGCCTGGTCTACAGAATGTGTTCCAGGACAGCTAGGGCTACAAGGAGACCCTGTCTCAAAAAGACCAAAATAAATAAATAAATAAATATAAAAAAATAAAGAATAAAGACTAATGTTTGATATAGTAGCTATGCTTACAATTATTGTATAAAACTGAAGAAATGTTAAAAAAATTCAAAACAATATTAAACAGATCTACAGACTGTAACTTCTAAAGAGGTAATCTTTAGAAACTATGACTAGAGAAAATAATTTATTTCAATGCTAATTATTCTCAGTAAGTCTTTAATGTTTCTGATCAGGAAAAACTAAGCCATAAATTCCAAATTAGTATCTGGCAAAAGATTTATGATCTACCCCAAAATGCTGAAGTAGAGCAGGGGGTGACAACTAAGCTATACTTCATTCAAACAAGGTTACAAAAGATATCCCCAGAAATAAAGAGAATCAGCAAATGAAAAACAACTCAAATATACAGTCAAGAAATAATCTATGAATCCTTACAAAGCAAAGAGAAAAAGGTATGTTTACAATGGGCAAAACAGCAATGGCTATTAGTCAGTCTGCATACAGCAGGCACAGGAGCACATACCTGCAGTCCCAAAACTCCCCAGGCCAAGGCAGCGGGATGACAAGTTCCATGCTGGCCAGAGCTATATACAGAGACCTTGTTTCAAACCCCAAACTGACTGCCTATAAAAGCATCTATGAGTAAAACTGAAAGGGATAGACAAGGATTAATTAGAAAAGCGCTTACTTGTCAGGACTTTCTCTGGGGGCTGGAAATGACTGGGGATTCACATGAGCCAGTGTAATAAATTCATTCTTCTCCAGGCTTCCAACCAGGATGCGGATTTTTGATTCCACCAAGCCCACCCTGAACAAATGTCACTTAATATTAATGGTAAACTCTACTAAAAAAACTCATATAAATCATTTTCATGTAAAAAGGTAATATAAGAATCATATATAACAAACATACCACAGCAGTTCAACTGACTGAACTATTCCCCCCAAATAAAATCAGAAGATTTGGTGATTGACCTAAAAATGCCAAACTGGGTTAAAGAGAGAGAGAGAGAGAGAGAGAAAGAGAGAGAGAGAGAGAGAGAGAGAGAGAGAGAGAGAGAGAGAAAGAGAGAGAGAACACGAACTAGGGCATACTTCATCAAAATAAGGTTATGAAAGATACCCCCAGACATAAAGAATATCAGCAAGCTAAAAGAAAAACACTTTAAAAGACATAGCCAAGAAAGATCTCTGAGTCCTCAGGAAGCAAACTGAAAAAAGCTGCACAAAGATTACCCCAGAGTCCAAGCCGTCACCAGAATCATCGGACTCCACTGCAAAGAAGCAAGAGCAGAGTTCTACAGCCTCCTCCCCTCTCCTGGGTTCTGTGCTATTGGTTCACCGCAGAGTTAATTTTGTTGGTAAAGTCTGATCTTTTACTCACCACTCTAGGCGCTGTTTTTCTGTTGGTGCACTTGCTAGAAGTACAATATAATGCCTTTGAAGATAAAGACAACATGCTATTTATTTTATTTACATGCATTGTGCTGGATATTAAAACCATAGAGTAATAACTTTTATTACATTTACACATCAACATTAGTTTAGCAAGGAGGGGTTGGAAACTCAGTATGTACATTAAATCATATAAGCTAAATTTCTTATGTTTTAACTACTGGCAAGCTTTATCGTCCTGAGGGGGGGGTAAGCTATGAATAATTATCCACAAGTAGCTAAATTTTGAGGGCTAATCAAACATTAACTGATAATTTTCTTCAATACTCTGGAAGTGTTCTACATATGAAATTAAAGAGATTATCACAGAAATACAACCTATCAAGAGAAAAATGTTCTCAGAAAAATCAACAGAGTTCTAATCACAAAAGTAAAAATCACTGGGGCTAGAGAGATGGCTCAGCAATTAAGAGCACAGGCTGGTCTTGCACAGGACCTGACTTCAGTTTCTAGCACCCACACAGCAGCTAACGACTATCTGTAACTCCAGTTCCAAGGGATCCCATGCCCTAATCTTGCATGGGCATTGCACAACATGAATGGACTTACATATATGCAGGCAAAACATTCATACACATAAAATAAGCTTTAAAAGGACTAAAACAAACAAACAAAAAACCCTACAATCAGTAAAACATCAAAGAGTTAACTTCAGAAACAACATCAAACACATGAGGTTTTATCATTAATATTATATGGTACTGAAATGAAACTGAATAAATGCTGGAGTCAGGCCCCACAACATACCCTAATAGTATAAATTCTGTAACTGAGACACAACTATGCCTGAGAATAGAAATTCTGATTTCTATTCAGAATTCAACCTCATTTATAATAGAGAAAAGCTAAGTTTTTATTTAAAGAAAATACCATTATGACTAAGAAATTATTTTTATGACTTAATTTTAAAAGCCATTACAGCCAGGTGTGGTGGGTGCGTGCCTTTAATCCCAGTACTTGGGAGGCAGAGCCAGGCCAATCTCCGTAAGATGGGGCCATCCTGGTCTACCCAGTTAGTTCCAAGATAGCTGGGGCTGCAGGAAGACTGTCTCAAAAAGACATTTAAAAAAAAGCCCAAAACCTATTAAAACTAAATTACTACATGGTTCATTTTCTTTACACTAATGAAGTTCAACTGAATAAACCAATCTGCAATATTCATTTTATAAAATGCTATAAGGTAACTTTGCCTTAAAAGGCACACTAACATCATTACCTAGCATAGACACTAGACAGGAAAGTGCCTATATGGTCTTGTCTTTTAAAGTCTGAAAATTTTCTCATGTTTTCTAACATTTTATAAAAGATGTTTCTACTCAAAAGCAAACAGTCAAGAACCAAACAAAACTACCAACCATGGTTCCAAAGACTTTGTAAGTATTTTATTATGGCCGGGTATGGTGGCAAATGCCTTTAATCCTAGCACTCTGGAGGCAGAGATCTCTGTGTGTTCAAGGCCAACCGGATCTACACAAGGAGTTCCAGGACACCTGGGGCTACAGGGGAGACCCCCCCAAAAATTTTTTTATGTGTGAGTATAATGCTCATACATGTAAAGTACACCCATGTAGAGAAAAGCCCACATAGGTCAGAAGAGGGTGTTGGATCCCCTGGAAGTGGAGTTACAGACAGCTGTCATGTGAGTGCTGGGAACTAAACCTAGGTCCTCTGCAAGAGCAGCCATCTCTGAGCCACCACTGAGCTATCTCTCCGGGCCCCCAAAGATTTTTTTAAAGGATATTTTTCAGGTGTTTTGTTTTTTTTTTTTAAAGACAGGGTCTCCCTGTAGTCCCAGCTGGCCTGGAACTCACTCTGTAGATCAGGCTGGCCTTGTTGAACTCACAGAGATCTGCCTGCCTCTGCCTCCTGGGAAGGTGTGCGCCACCACGCCCGGCTTAAAGATGGTTCTTGGCCACCATGTGGGTGCTGGGGATCGAACCCGGTCCTCTACAAGAGCAGTCGGTGCTCTTAACCTCTGAGCCCCCAGGTCATTTTAAAGAAACTGTGATGGATTTAAGAATCTTTAAGCGTAGTCCTTTCAAACAGCCCATCTATATTATTTAAAATAGTTTCAAGTCTTTACACCTTTGCAAACCAAGAAGCACACAGAGAAAAAAAAAAAAAAAGGTTGTAAAAACAAGGAGGTACATGTTATATGAACATAGCTATGTAGTCATATACTCCAATTCCACAGAAACAAGTGTTTCCTTTATCATTTGGTCAGCATTAGTCAAAACCGGCCAAGTACAAATTGAATCAATAGTCGCATAAAAACACTAAAAGTTTGTATTTGTGTGGAAAAAAACAAACAAAACACCTTCAAACTAAATGAAACAAAATCTCTAACTCAGTAACCTAATTTCTGAGTTTGTGAGCCACTATGGAAAAAAGAAGAGCTATCAGCAGGGTGTGGTGGTGCACGCCTTTAATCCCAGCACTCCAGGAGGCAGAGGGAGTAATCCTAGTGATTCTAGGCCAGCTGGAACAAGGAGACAAAGTCTCAAAAAAAAAAAAAAAAAAAACCTCATACAAAGTGTAGTAGCATTAATAATGGACCACAGGAACTCTCAGAACTGACAGGCTAACTTTTACATAGCACAGGGCTTCTAATTCATCTTCACTATACTGTATTTAAAATGGATGTTTTACTGTTGTTTGAAGATAGGATCTCACAATTGGCCAGAGACTCAGCACCCCCTGCATCCACCTTCCAGGTGCCAGGAGTACAAGCACATGTCACCATTCCCAGCTACAATAAAGACTTTTCCCCTTACTCTCCTGAAAAAATTTTTATTATTATTTTTATTATATATATATATTTTTGTACAAGATGAAAAATATTCTTACTGATATCCTGCATCATCAACAAAAGATTAAATGATGCAGCACAATGTTTTCTACTTACAAAGATAAAATATATAAACCATTTGAACATAAGTTTGTTGGCCATTCAAATTTCAGCATTTTGAAGCCTACAGTTCAAAATTTGATTCTTTGGCAAATTCAAGGGAAAGAAAAGTTTCTTATTTGTATAACATTTATGCACAAATGCATGTACCCATACATAGGTTAAATATACCAAGGATTAATAAGGATAAACTTTACACAACCACATTTAAACAAATCTGATAAAAATGCTGTTAAGTAAATTTAGTAGAAATAAGGTGAAAGAACTTTACATACTTCATTAGAAAAAGTAACTACTCTAAAGAATTTAATAATCCCAACTTGATTCTCCCAAAATCTACCAGAGCTGGTATTCAGTTTCCATGGTCCCTCCCTGACAGAACACAAAAGAAAGATGCATCTCTAGACTATTTTGATGCCAAGATGTGACTGATGCCTTTCCCAGCTGCCAATGATCAGCTAGTTTGAATGCCTCCACGAACACCGGAGTGTATGCAGTTGTCATTATCTTCTTAAAACTGTCCATTTCCCAAAACGGATGCAGGATTCCCTAAATGAATTAAAATCTATGTAAAAAGTTTTGGGGCTGGGAACATATCTCAGTTGGTAGAGCGTGTTTTCATTTACCACCCCCAGGCCTCCCCTTAAAAAGCATTCTGCAAGTCATTTCCTGGCCATTTCATCTCAATACTTTACCTGGGTAGATCACAGCTCAGATACCAAGCACTGAAAGAAAAATCTCTTAGTCAAAAATCCTTATAGTTCTTTCTGCAATTCATAACCAAGAGTTAACAGTTCACTAAGGGTGGAGTTTAGGAGGGTGAGGGAGAGAGAAGAGCTCATGTGTCCCAGGCTGGGTTTGAACTCACTATGGTAGCTCAGGCTGACCCTGAATTCCTGGTCCTCCAGCCTCCACCACCCAGTGGTGAGATTACAGGTGTGCCCCACCACACTCAGCTTCTTTATACCAATTTTTAAGGCTAAATTTTATATGTACATCATTAAAATAATCATTGTATACTTCAGAGAATATGCTGACTTTAGAATCTTTCTCCTTGTTTCCTTGAGAGATAATACCAGAGGTGAATACTATTCACATTTCCTAATGCCCATGATTTCTTACTCGTCGCTTACCAAGCTAAGAATCTTAAAAGAGAAAAAGAGTATTTCTTAAAACTTTTAAATTTAGGGCTAGAGAGATGGTTCAGTGGTTAAGAGCACTGGCTGCTCTTAGAGGATCTGGGTTTGGTTTCCAGCACCCACATGGCAGCAAACAACTTTCTGTAACTCCAGCCCTAGGGGATCTGATGCCCCCTTCTGACCTCTGCAGGAATTGTAAGAAATGGATGTACATGCAGCTAATACATTCATACACATAAAATAAAACTAAAAAAAGTTTAAAGTGTACAGAACAATGCTACCACTTGTCTCAAGGCAAACTGACATCTCTTTCCGGAAGACTGAGTTCACATTTGGGACAAATGCAATTTCCTATAATTCCCTCCTTCCAGGTGCACTGCACGCAATTTAAAATCCTAAGTACAAGCAGGGCGTGGTGGTGCATGCCTTTAATCCTAGCACTTGGGAGGCAGAGGTAGGCAGATCTTTGTGAGTTCAAGGCTAGCCTGGTCTACAGAGTGTAGCTGGGGCTACAGGGAGACCCTGTCCCAAAAAGACAAAAAATAAATAAATAAATAAATCTTAAGTACAGCAAAAGGTTCATTTTCAGGCATTTGCTTTGAGCAAATCTAACCAACTTTCAGTTAGGGCAAACTAAGAGTTCCAATTCAGTTGTACCACCAATCTTGGAATATTTCACATATTGGTACTTAGAACGCTCTATGATGAGCTGAATGACAGGTATCTCTGTACCATACAGGACATTTGTGCAGGACTTAAATCTTATGTTCTTCCAGGACACGCAAGCAAAATTTAAACTTTTATGAAATAAATGTGTCACTACATCCTGTTTAGTCTTTAATAATCTAAAAATATTTGAATGACTAAAAAATACAACTTACAACCTTTCTATCAGCCCAAGACCTTACAGACAATTATATAACAAAGACCCTTAGTTAAATCCCTATTTTAAAAGAAACACTAAACGAGCCTTTTAAAAAAAAAATCCTGGGGCTGGAGAGATGGCCTAGCAGTTAAGAGCGCCGACTGCTCTTGCAGAGGACCCGGGTTCGATGCCCAGCACCCACATGGCGGCTGAGAACCATCCTAAACCAGTTCCAGGGGAATCTGACGCCCTCTTCTGACCTCTGCGGCACTGCATGACATGGGTGCACAAACCTACACGTAGACAGTACATTCATACACATAAAAATAAATAAAAATTAAAAGAAAAAAACTAAGTCTCTAGCTGGGCATGGTGGCACACACTTTTAATCCCAGCACTTGGGAGGTAGATAAGTCTGTGGGTTACAGGCCAGCCTGGTCTACAAGAGAGTTCTAGGCCAGCTAGGGCTACAAGGAGACCCTGTCTCAAAAAAAAAAAAAAAATCCTAGGTATCAACTTCTAAAAAATGAGATGGGAAAATCTGTTCAATTTCAACATTAATCTCTTAAAGTGAAGGAAGAGACCTAAGTAGATATTCCCAACCTTCCTCTCTACTCTTATAGATGTGAGAGAAAAAAGAAAAAGCTTATGCTTCACTTAGGAAGAGGTAATGCTATTCTTCTTTAAGACCTTTGCTTTCTTCGTACATAATTACAGCTATGTTAGTTTTTAAAGTACATTTGTAAGTCTTCAACACTGAAATAAACACAGAAATATCTGCCAAATGGAAAGTAAAATTTATGAAGAATGAGTAATAAAAGCATTCCAATGCTACATGACTTAAAACTTTTAGTGACAACACAATGCTCCCGGAATACAACGATTAAACTGGCTCCAGCAGTATTGCTTTTTCATGCAAGATACAGAAAAACAAAACACAGAGACATCATGAAGGTCATCATTCTTACTTTTAATTGGGCAAAAGTATAAAGTAATCTTGCTTAAATTATTAACAAAACACAATCCAACATAAGATCAAATGATCAGGAAAATCTCAAGCATTAAAGCAAAAAAATTTAAGTGGGACTTCGGTAAATTTGCAGCTCAGGGCAAATACAAGTTTGAGTCCATATTTTGTTTTATTCTTTAAGATTTACTATAACTTACATTTTTTTCATCATAACACAATTAACGAGGCTTTTAACCTCTAAGGTATTAAACCATTATATTATTAACAAAAATGACCCCCACTTAAATTCAAATAAACTCTTTGCAGAAATATTTTAAAGGGCTTATTGCTGGGGAAATGGTAGGCCAAACATTTAATCGGCCAAATATTGACATTTATGTATGTTTTTGTTTTTAAAGTATCTTAAGTTTTCAGAATTAAATATAAAACCATAAGTTTCTTAACAAAGCATCCTAACTACAGATTTTGGAGACCGCCCCATTCACTAAAGTACACAGATTTACTGTTGACAGACGCAACAGAACGGATGCTGCTAAAACACAGTGGGAATTCAGTTAGCTGAATCAACAAAATTATTAGGGTGACACATTATGTTTGTTAGGCCCTTGTGAGAGGAAGAAAATTTCTACAGGCTCGAAGTAAAATCCAAAACCGCACTAAGAGGAGGTATTATATAAGCTACTGTTAAACCATTATTTAAGAGCAACATGTCTGACATGCCTTAAAATACATACTTGTACTTTTGAAAGAAGTTTGGAGCTTCAAAAAGTTTGGACCACTCTGCCTTACTCAGCAAAATTTCATCTGTGATAGCAAGACCTAAATTAAAAACACATTAGAATGTTTGTATGCTTCAGCCTAGCAATCTAGAATTGTAATCATTTTAAACATACCACCATGCATTCACTACAATTCTAAATAGTACTTCTAACAAATCCAAGTTTTAGTTTCTGGCCTTAGGGCATATTCTGACAAAAGCACTGGGAAATTTTGAGAACCATATTCCAGGGAGTGTCATTACTCTAAATATATCACACACAGAAAAACTTAAAACTCAAGTATTCTCGTTACCTGAGAAAGAAAAAAAATCTCCCATATACTGTTTCTTGCCTTTCTAAAAACAAGTTAGGTGCAATTTCTAAAAGGATAGAAGTGTTCCCCCATCAAGTGTGTTTCAGGAAGTCTAAAATGTCAACCTTAGAACTCAGTAGTACAGCCTTTTCTACCTGTCTGCTTTCAGTCATTTTAATTCCATCCCAAATACTTTCCTCAAAGACCAACTGGCAATAGCAATACCTTTAAATTTACACTAAGATTGGAGTTCCAAATCAAGGGTCTTCTCAAATGTGTTAACCCTAACCCTGGCTCAAAGTCCTTTCCTAGGAGTATAAAGCCTGCTAACCATTCCTCATGTCCCCCATGAAGACCAGGCGATGGTAACTACTTACAAGGCAACAGAATAGCCCAGTTTTTAATTGTTGGTTCATCTTCCAACATATCCTCAAAAATAAATTTTAATTAAAAAAAAAACACAAAAAAAATCAAATCCAGTTTGGCGATTCACCAATCAAATGGCATAGGCAACTATTTGGTGGGTCTACAATGCAGGCAAATCCTTCGTGTATAAAGCAGAGCAGAAGCTTAAACACTTACCTTGTTTAAACTCCTCAACCATGACCATCCGTGTTGAAACGGACACATTGTACGTGGAGTTCTGTTGTGGGTATGCTGGTGTAATTATAGGCATAAGATGGTACCTATCACTGGGGTTTACCTACGTACAACAACAGCCAATCAGTTTCTTCAAGTACATATGCAACAGATACTTGGACTTTTTTTTTAACCCCTTGTTAAACTGAACCAATGATTAAATTTAAATTTCATTCACAGCTGGAGTGGAGAAAGAAAAACCATGTAAGGAAACTTTATAGAGAATTCTTTCTAGAATGAAAGATCTGATCTAAACTACAAGTTTGTCTCTACTGTGGGGCAGGACCACCTTGGCAACATTACTATGTGCACCTGCTGGGCCAAAGCAAAGCAGGAAGCTCTACTTGCAAACCTTCTATTTCTCTTTACCCAGCAACGTAAATGAGGGTACCTGCACAATTACACTTTAAAAAATGTTCTTACTTATAAAACTGATTTTAAACAAGATGGGACTGAGTTTCCAACCTTTAAATTACAAGGAACCTACGCTTATTAACACACGGTTAATTTCATTTTATGAGGTAATGGGATGATTTAAGAACTAGTAATCCCTATACTAAGTGGTTTATTTCCACAAAAGAAATTGTAAACTCACATCTTCCATTAAATGCCTTGAGGCTTAGAAAAAAAAAATGAAAATAGTTTGAAGAATTGAAGTAGAGTTCAACAGAACTTAGAATTTTTTGATATTGTAATAAAGATAAATTAATCTAGAAAAAAAACCTTCTAAAAACCTGTAAGCTTTATTCAGATTTAAACCTTTTAACCAATTAATAAACTTCATGTTACTACTAATACCTAAGAAATCTAAGCAGTAAATGCTGTAACTTCAAGAAGCAAAATGGAAGCTCCTCTTTAGCTCAACAACATTTTTTGCCATCTCTGAGTTTCTAAATCCATTTTTACAACTACTGCATGGTTATTAGAATACTACTTAGAAGTTTATGTGCCAACTATAAACACTAAGCAACAGCTTTCTATAATAACCCAATTTTAACAACTTAGATCAAATAAAAAAAAATACAGGGATTTTTAGTATCCTTTTATTAATTTTAAGCACAAATGCCCACACAACTTTTGACTTACAAGGTAGTTCTATATAGAATAAATTGTTAGTGAAATCTGTATTAACTAGGTACAATTAAATGTGGTTTACAGGATACATCATTATGCTTCTCACAAAAGAGAACAAAGTGAAATATGGGTATGTCCACTTGTTTGTAAAAAAAAAAAAAAAACAACTGGGAGGTCTCCTTGGAGTTTAGCAGATGACTCTTGTTATTGCACAGTGTGAATTTGTAGGGGAAAAAATAATACACTAACCCTTGGGTCCCATACAGGCAAATTAAGATTGCATTCTTCAGGCTGTTTCAATAGCACTGGATTTGGCCATTCCCTGTTCAAAAAGATTGTAGCACTTGATAAGACTACTGGATATTATCATCTAAACGTACTTTGTCAAACATACAGCATTTGTGAATGTGATCCTCCTTCATTCATTCTGGTATATATAAACCTTTCATTCCTTTCTGTTGACGTAAGATTACTCCAAATATTTTTCCTCTATGAAATTAAACCACTTGATAGCTTTCTCAAACTGATGTCAGATACCTGCACTGCTATTAAAGAAGTGATAAAACACGATTTAAATAAAACAACAGCATTTCAAGACATCTAATGTGCTGGCCTGAACCAAAGCCCCTTTAAATAAAAAACTTGCTACACACTAGAAATTACTTCTGATTATACACAAAGTTCTAAGAATGATTTAAATCAATGAGGACAATTTCTCTCTTTTGCTTATATGTTAACACTACTTCAATCAGTTATGGAGGAGATATATAGTGTTTGTCATGCTTAGTATATCAATCAAGCTAGCCTATTAAAAGACCTTTGTGGGGCTGGAGAGATGGCCTAGCAGTTAAGAGCACCGACTGCTCTTGCAGAGGACCCGGGTTCGATCCCCAGCACCCACATGGTGGCCGAGAACCGTCTTTAACTCCAGTTCCAGGGGAATCCGACACCCTCTTCTGACCTCTGTGGCACTGCACGACAGGGGTACACAAACCTATATGCAGACAGTACATTCATACACATAAAAAAAAAAAAAAAAAAAAAGACCTTTGTATTTGTGTAGCGTTAGGAGAAATTCTGATCTTTACTCTTATCACACATTATTATATATGAGTAAAATGCGCCATCAAACGCAAAACAATATACACTGGAAAGTGTCACAGCTATTAATTATAAATTACATCAAATGCTAATTTTTATAAAAATTAAAAAACTTAGAACATTTTGTTCACATAGAAGGGTAGGCATTGATAATAGGAAAGACAAATAACATAAAGGTGATTAAAAACTAGGAACCCTAACTTCTGAGGTCAAGGTAACCACCATGAAATTTAATTTTTAAGTGACACCTTTGTCTTGCCAGTGGTAAATGGACAGCTGAAAATAAAAAGCAAAATAAAAAAGCAACGACAAAAACAATGGCTTGTGAGTTCAAAGCACCCAGAATGAAAGTTGTGTGTTTAAGTTTCACCCCGAAGTAACTGGTACCTCAACTTATTAATTGGGTTTTAGATGACACTTTACTAGCCAAAATTCAGTTTATTTGGAAAAGTAGGCTTTGTAAGCACAACAGATCTCCCTTATGATCCTGGCAGAAATGGGGAAAAGAAATGGAGTTTAGGTGTGGCATTTTATGTACAATGTGAATTCCCAACACAGTGGCTGCTTCTTGAACTAAAATTGGTTGGGGATTTTGAGTGGTACTGGTGACTAAATATAGGCCTTATGCATGCTAGGCAAGTACTCTAATACAGCACTGTACACCCTCAGCCCACAAACTACAATTTGAATCTGAAACCAGCTGCAGAAATGTCATAGAAATAAGACTAAACTTCAGTGTCTACAATCAATTTTATTGTAATAGAATCTAAAAACATACCATTTAGAAAATACCAAGAAAAATTTATGTACAAGAGTTGATGCTATTGCATTTGGATAAAGCTGGCAAGTTCTTGCTACTAGCATAGCCCAGGAAACACCACCGAGGAAACCTAATATATTGGAATAGATGTTGTGCCCTGTTGATAAGGGAAAAGCAAAAAGATAAGTTAGTGCTAAAAAAAAATTTTAATGTTTTTAATAAGCTAGCCAACAAAGTCTGAACTCACGTTTGGCCCACAGTTTGATAGCTCTCAGAGTTAACCTGAAGTTGTCAATGTTTGGTACTAGATGTAAAATTTCATCGGTTACCCTGCAACCTGATTAACAGGAGTGAGAAAAACAGACCATTAAACCAGCAAAAGTATTATGAAAATGAACACTATTACATTTTCTAAGACTGACACCAAACCAAGCAAAGACAATTTGATAGAATGAATATGACTCAATAGAGTCAAACTTAATCTAAAGGCATTTCTCATAAGCACTAACCTAAACCAAGACAAATCCATTCTAATTTCCCTGTTCCCACACTTGCAATTCATAACTGAAATGTTTTCCTGTCTGGATATGCTGAAAATTCAATCCACTCCTTTCTCACAGTTGCCAATAAAAGTAGTATCCTATTTTTTTAAAGGTCCCTTTAAATATATCTGTTAACATAAAAGATTAAAAAAAAAACTATCAAGAGCAAAATTAGTGAGAGCTACACAGTAAAACCTCAATCAATAGCAACAGGGTACAAATGTCAAATAGTCTTTGTTAAGGATCCCACGTACTAACAGAAAAGAGTAAGGTGCCAGTCAGTAAAATAAACTTCCAGACACTTCTCTACAGTCTGTCAGGTAAAGAATGTTTTATTATAATCATCATGCATTAAAAAAATGACTACAAGAGACTTCATTACAAAACATGTATTTAAAAATAGTTATTTAATATTTGATGGAAAAAAAAAAACCTCCAATTATGCAAAAGGAAGCAGGCTTGTTGACATACCATTAAGACTTCTTATGCATCTTATATCTAAGTTTTTAAGCAGACTGTCATCTCGTAGGTCCAAATCTTCTGGAATAGTCTGCAGTGCTAATCTTGCAAACAAAATATCAATCTAAAACCAAAAAAAAAATAAAAAATAGCATTCCATATCTGTCAAACTAATTTGAAATTCCTTCTACAAGACTTTCTCATTAGCTATGAACCTGGCAATGACGCTCAATAAGCCCACACTATTCATTCCTATAGCCATATGGTAAAGCACAGCAGTATGTAACAGGATTCTAACAAATACCTACTGTCATCTTTTTAAGGAGTATGATTTACTGATTTTGAGAAATGCATACACTGAATTCATTTAAATTAACTTTTTAATTGCTCACCTTTTTGAATTGTGAATTGACTACATATTAAAAGAGGCCAAAGAGATGGGTATGGTGGCTTATGCCTTTAATCCCAGCACTCAGGAGGCAGAGGCAGGCAGAGCTCTGTGAGTTCAAGGCCATCCTGGTTTACATAGCCAGCTCCAAGCCAGCTGGGACTAAAGGTCTCAAAAATATGAAGAAAAAAAAAAAAAACAACGAAACAAAAAAAATGAAAAAGGGGGGGTGCCAAAATACAAGCCACATACATGTACAAATGTACATCTCAGTAGAATGGGTTATTTTTGTTGGCTTTTTTTTTTTACTCAAGAGCTTAAAACCAGTAGAAAATTGGGATGTTACTTATATGTTAATTACAGGTTACTTTAATTTAGATATTGTAAATCAAAATATGCAAATCTAATCTTTGTAACCAAATTTAACAATTTAGTCTAATGATTAAGGTCAACCGTACATAGCAAGCCTAGAAACTTTTTTTTTTTAATTTTTGTATGTGTATGAATGTACTGTCTGCATGTAGGTTTGTGCACCCGTGTCATGCAATGCCGCGGAGGTCAGAAGAGGGCGTCGGATTCCCCTGGAACCGGAGTTAAAGACAGTTTTCAGCTGCCATGTGGGTGTTGGGGATTGAACCCGGGTCCTCTGCAAGAGCAGTAGACACTCTTAACCACTAGGCCACCTCTCCAGCCCGAAACTATTTCTTTTTTATAAAACAGTTTATTATACATTTTTCAGTGTCTCAATTTTTTTTTGTTCATTTATTTTTTTGAGACAGGGTCTTCCTGTAGCCCCAGCTGGCCTAGAACTCACTAGGTAGACCAGGGTTGGCTTCTGTATCACAGAGATCCATCTGCTTCTCCCTCCCATTCCCCCAGTGCTGGGATAGGCTTGGCTATATCTCTAATTTTATAATCTGCATCATTATCATCAGGGACTTTCCAATTTCCAGCACCATTTTTTTTTTAACTGTAGAAGGAACAAAACTTTTACACACACGAACACACGCACACACCACACCACGCCCCAAGTCACTCCACCTGCTTTTAGTGCACACTAGGAAAGCAGCAGGGGAAATGCTCACATCTCAAGAGTCAGGTCTCAATCTTCTATTAGAAAACATTTCAGTGGCTGGAGAAGTGGCTCAGAGGTTAAGAGCACCGACTGCTCTTGTAGAGGCAGGCAGAGATCTCTTTGAGTTCAAGGCCAGCCTGATCTACAGAGTGAGTTCCAGGCCAGCAGGAGCTCTAGAGAGTCCCTGTGTCATAAAAGACAAAATAAATAAATAAATAAAAATTCAACACACACTACCAGTGCAAACATTCCCAAGCTGAAGGGGAAATTACTACTTGCAAAATCAGACTGTTCATGGCTTGAGACTAGAACACAAAATCTGCACATGGAAAACTACTGAAGCACCTTTTTTGTAGGAGCACTCAGTCCTAAGGCTCTCTACCTACCTTTCAGCTCCTACTAGTACTCAGTATTTAAGAAAGACCTAACACATACATTCTTCAAGAACAGGTATTTGCTTCCACTAAAAAAATTATTAGAGCCAGGCATGGTGGCACATACCTTTAATCCTAGCACTTGGGAGGCAGAGGCAGACAGATCTTTGTGAGTTCAAGGCCAGCCTGGCCTACATAGTGAGTTCTAGGACACCTGGGCCTACAGGGAGACTTTGTCTCGAAAAGAGCCCCCCCACCAAAAAAAATATAATTCAGGTGTGGTGGCACATGCCCTTAATTCCAGAAGAGGCAAGTGGATCTCTGAGTTCAAGGCTAGCCTGCTCTACATAGTAAGTTCCAGGGCAGCTGGGGCTACAGGGAGACCCTGTCTCAAAAAAAAGACCGAAAAGTAAAAAAAAAAAAAAACAACAACATTGTCATAGTATCCATCAACTCTCTAATTACTATTATATACCAAACTTCTGCCTATGCTGACCAAAATTAATGCAACCCTATACTGAAAACTGCTCATCTGAACAAACCTTACCTCTATCCCATCAAAACAGAGCTTGATAACTGGTACAAATGCCTCTTCGACAGCCTGCATGAAAAGTAAACAAGTTTAGTTCCTGAAACTACACATTAAACCCACATTCAATATTTCTATTACTTTTTTTGTTTTTCAAGACAGAGTTTCATGTAGCCCAGGCTGGCCTCAAATCCACCAACACAGCTGAGGATACCTTGAACTTCTGACTCTCCTGTCTCTACCTCCAAGTGCTGGGATTACAGACATGCACTATGCTATATTTACTGATTACTTTTTCTTGTTTGAGACAGGTCTCCCTGTAACCCCGTAAACTGGAATTCTCACGCAGATCAGGGTGGCCTTGAACTCAGAGATCCACCTGCGTCTGCCACCCAAGTGCTCGGATTAAAGATGTGAGCTACCACCCTCTGTTAACTAATTTTTGAATGTGACACTTGAAATTATTTCAGCATAACTTAGTATGTCCGACACAGAATAAATTCTTAGCTACTACTTGCTTTAAGGCTTTCTAAGCTTGAGGGTTCAAAATCTTTCATTTCTGTCATTTGTTGCTAGATCACTTATGTCATCTCTAGTTGCTAATTTCTAAAGGATTTACAGTTATGACTCTAGCTTTGTGGTACAGCACAAATGGCAAATTCGTGCTCCACGTTTACAATGACCTGGCAAATGGCAAAAGCTCAATGAATTAGCATTTGCGCACACCATAAATTTCATTCAAATGCCCTCATCTCATTTGGCCCAAACATTTACATACTCTTAAGTCTTTTACTTCTTCCTGTAATTTCAACTTATCATAGAATGAGGTGAAAAAGTCACTGCGATCAACATGTCTTGGCGCAACACACAACGCATCAATGTCAGCACCTTAAAAAAAAAAACAAACCATGACTCAGTATTATGAAAAAAAATTATCGGGGCTGGAGAGATGGCCTAGCGGTTAAGAGCGCCGACCGCTCTTGCAGAGGACCCGGGTTCGATTCCCAGCACCCACATGGTGGCCGAGAACCGTCTGAAACTCTAATTCCAGGAGAACTCCAGTTCCAGGGGAATCCGAGACCCTCTTCTGACCTCCGCGGCATTGCACGACACGGGTGCACAAACCTGCATGCAGACAGTACATTGATACACATACCGAAATAAATAAAAATTAAAAAAAAAAATTATCTTGTATCAACAGTATTTAATGTTAAAAATATGTTTAACATTATATTGGGCAAGCTCTCTAAAACTTCATTTTCCTTAACAAATATTACCAGTCAGGAGCAGAAAGGATATACTAATTGGTGGGTTATGGTTTTTCTTCAAGCAAACTACAGTTACAGTGGCTTAAGTAATCAAGACGTTGAAAGGGGTGACCTGGGACTTTCAGGGCACTGCTGAAGAACAGCATTTCCGATATTTTCATGTCATTAGTCTTAGCCATGCTCGTTAATTAAAAGGTTTCTCTGTATATACTTTGTCACTGGTGTTTATTAGCTTCCCTATTGAAAAAGATGGTTAAAACCGAAAACTGGGATCATTTAGAGAGGGGGAGATCTACGTGGAATTAGTCATTTTTCTAAAAGATGAGAGGCTGGGCTGGGGAGATGGCCTAGCGGTTAAGAGCGCCGACTGCTCTTACAGAGGACCCAGGTTCGATTCCCAGCACCCACATGGTGGCCGAGAACCGTCTGAAACTCTAATTCCAGGAGAACTCCAGTTCCAGGGGAGTCCGACACCCTCTTCTGACCTCTGCGGCAATGCACGACACGGGTGCACAGACCTGCATGCAGACAGTACATTCATACACATAAAGAAATTAAAAAAAAAAAAAAAAGATAAGAGGCTGAGGTTCTCCTCTGTACACTGTTTATTATTATATCCAAAAAACAAGCCTGGGGCACTATAATACACACAGGAAAGACAGCAAGAATAAAAGTACTGGAGCTGGAGAGGCGGCTCAGCAGATAAGAGACTGGAGAGACAGCTCAGCGGTTAAAAGCACTGGATCAATGAGACAGATCAAAGAAAAAAAAAAAAAAGAGCACTGGAGAGACTGCTCAGTGGTTAAGAGCACTAGAGAGATGGCTCAGTGGTTAATAGCACTGGCTGCTCTGGCAGAGGACCCAGGCTTGATTCCTAGCACCCACATGGCAGCTAACCACATTCTTAACTCCAGTTCCAAGGGAATTAGATGCTCTCTTCTGATCTCTGTGGGAAGAGCACAACCTGGATGCACTTATATACATGCAGAAAATACACTCGGCCTAATTCTACCTGTACTTTAAGAATGACTTGAAGAGTAAAGATACTTAGGATTAAGAGCTCACTTAATTCTCTAAATAAATGTTCTTTCCCATGGTAACATTTATTTTTTAGATTTATTTATTTTTATTTTATTTGTATGAGTGTTTTGCTTAAGTACATGTAAGTACACCATGTGCATGCAATGCCCACAAAGGCCAGAAGAGGGCACTGGGACCTCTGAAATTGGAGGTAGATGGTTGCTTAGTGCCATGTGGATGCTGGGAACCAAACACCATATCCTGTGCAAGAGAAACCAGTGCTGTTAACCAATGGCCCATCTTTCCAGCCCCAGATGAGAACATTCTCATTTCTATTTATTCAGGAAACTGTAAATGCAAAAAGTAAATACTCAAGGTGATTATCCCTGATCATGAATATACATTGGTTTTGATACACTGTAATAAAGATATAAGGAAAAGAAACAGCAAGACTTTCTTAAACCTTTCATTCTTCTTCATGCAGTAGTAAATGACCAGATCTTAAAAGCTTTTGTATTAGAGGTTTATCTGAAGAAAATATTCCACAAAATCTTTTTCATAAAAAAAAAAAAAGAGAGAGAATCTGTTATTTCACAGAGCTGTTGCCATGGTTACCTAAGCCCATGACTCTCTGCTGAAATGTGACTTTGTTTTTCTTCCCACTGTTGTTTCCAAATGATGTGCTTTTCACCTGATGAGTGAGTTCCCTGGCTGAAGCTCTCTCTCATCTATCAACAGGAAGTGCTTTTCTCTCTGCTTTGATTCGGCATGACAGGCTGTTTCTGACACACCGTTCTCTTTATGGATAGCTTCTCTGTTGGTTGTATAACATAATACCTAATGATGTTGAGCATAGGTGTTTTGTACTTAAATGCTATTGAGCACCCACTGTCCTTCCTCCAAAAATTATGGATTACTCTGAATGATAACAATATGTCTCTTCTTTGAAAAGTTTGGGGATTAATAAAACATGAACGAGTGGACAAGCAAACACAACATGAGTCTTGCCCGTAAGATCTATCTAAAAAAATGACATTAATTACTTGAATTTTATATATTATTCTCCCTCAGGAAAAGCCTGTCAGAGAGTTACACACTCACTTAAATAACATTTAGATGCACTGTGGTATTTATACAGTCTTATCTCTTGTATACATACTTTCACATACATACACGCAAACACACACACATACACACATGAATACAGGCATGCATGTATGCACACATGTTGATATAGAAGACAAAAAATAACTGCACAAAATGCCCTTTCTCAGATTATGAGTAATTTCTGATTATTGACATTGTTGTGGCCTTAATATTGAGAATCCAGTGCTATAAAGGAAGGGCTGAGATCCTAGAAATCCACCTATGTTTAGAGTAAACATCTCTCTGACCTTCAATTCAATGTGTATTTTTGATGCCCATTCCATGTATATATCATGGCCCTAGGTTTCATGGCTACAAAAGTATTTATAAATGATTTTTACCTTGGAGAATTTGTCAGTCTGGTAGACACAGACAGGCTTAATTAACCATTCACAAGTAAAAGAGAGTTACAGCAGCTATGATATAAATCTGCACAAAGTCTGAACAAAAGGAGGGAAGGGAATCAATCTTATCTGACAAAGTGACTTAGATCAGTAAAAGTCCATTGTAACATAAATGGAAAGACACGTCTGTTACACATGAATTTTGAGCTAGTAAAAGTAATCATCTGTCAAATTATACTTCCATAAATTAGTTTCATTTTGAATCTAAATGTGCAACACAGTTGACATAAACAATAGAGAAAGAACTATCTGGGATTTGTCTTA
>VZQC01000008.1:3109557-3148563 GCA_009823505.1 Rhizomys pruinosus | reverse complement strand
CCCACATGGCGGCTAAGAACCGTCTGTAACTCCAATTCCAGGAGAACTCCAGTTCCAGGGGAATCCGAGACCCTCTTCTGACCTCCGCGGCATTGCACGACACGGGTGCACAGACCTGCATGCAGACAATACATTCATACACATACAAAAATAAAAAAAAATAAAAAATAAAATAAAAAAAAAACACAAATTTATAGAGAATATATAAACATTTAGTTGTTGGCCTTTATCACTCTAATTTGAAATTCAAACCATTGTGCGATTTTTTTGGTATAGACCCAAATTACTTATAAGTGTTATCACGTATCTGAGAACCACTATAAGGAATACCTGATAGCTTGTGACTGACGCAGCAGGGAGTAAAAAGAGACTCCGGGCTTTGGTTCCTAATGGATACCCAAGTACTACACTTTAGCTTGAAGGCCCTGGATATAAAGGCCCCCCATGTCTATTCAAACAAGACACTTCTGTTTTGTTTTGTTGTTGGTTTGAAACAAGGTATCCCTGTAGGCTAGGTGGCCTCAATCTCACAGAAATCCTGTGCCTGTGCCCCTGCCTCTGCCCCTGCCCCTGCCCCTGCCGGGATTAAATGTGTGTATACCACCAAACCTGGCTTATCACTTTTTTAAACATGTATCTGTGTGTGTGTGTGTGTGTGTGTGTGTGTGTGTGTGTTTGTACATGGGTCACAGAGCATATGTGGCAGAAGACAACTTAGGAGTAAGTTCTCTCCTTCTACCATGTGAGTTCAGGGGAATCCAACTCAGACCATGAGGCTTAGCAATAAGCACTTTACCCACCGAGTCATCTCACTGGTCCATTTATTTCTCTCTGTGTGCATACACACAAATGGTGAGGTCAGGACAACTTGGAGAAGTCAGTTCTCTCCTACCCCATTGGCCTCAGGAATCAAACTCAAGTCCTCAGCCCTCAAGCCTTGCAACTTTACTTGTTGAACTACCTTGCTGGCCCCAAAAGGCAATTTTTTTTGGGGGGTGGGGGTCTTATTCAGACAGGGTCTCCCTGTGTGGTGATTTGAATGAACAGTGTCCCCCATAGGCTTTAAGTATTCAGACATTTTGTCTCCGGTTGGTGGCACTGTATTGGGAGGTCTTAGAAGGTGTGGCCAAGCTGGAGAAGTACGTCACTGGGGGCAGGATTAGTGAGTTTAACAAGCCTTGCTGGTCTTCTCTCTCCTCTCATCTCTCTCTCTCTCTCTCCTCTCTCTCTCTCTCTCACTCTCTCTCTCCCTTCTCTCTCTCGACTTCCTGTGTTCATTGAGATGTGAACCTCAGCTTCTGCCTCCAGCCCTGGCCACCATGCCTGCGCACAAGGACTCTAATTCGCTGGAACCATCAATCATTAAGCTCAAATAAACTCTTCCTTTTGTTTTTTTTTTTTTTCATTTTTTATCACAGCAACGTAAAGTGACTAATACACCCCTTAAACCCGCTGGCCTGGACCACTATGTAGACCAGGCTGGGCCTCATCTCATAGAGATCAGCTGCCTCTGGCCCTTCTGCTCTGCTGCCTCTGAATCTGCCTCTCAAGTGCTGGGATTACAGGCAAGCACCATCATGCCTGGCACTTCATTTACCCTTTTTCATTATCTTCTAATTTATTACTATCAATATTCACATTTGTACCTATTATGATCACTGTAACTAAGACTTTTTTTTTTAATTCAAGCCCCAGAAAACATTTTCAGGGTTGAGAATATAGCTCAATGATAAGAGCTAGCATGAACTCGGCCCTGAGATTCAGAAATCTTCCCAATACTTGGGGGGGGGGGGGATAGGAAGGGGGGGGTTCTTAATTGAGAAATCTTTCCTTTTATTATTTTTATTTTATGTCCCAGTGTACTCCCTGCATGTGTGTGAGTGCATCCATGTTGTGCAACACCCACAGAGGTCAGAAGAAGGGTTAGATCCCCTGGAACTGGAGTTAGACAGTTGTTAGTCACTGTGTGGATGCTGGAAACTGAATCCAGGTCCTTGGCAGGAGCAGCAGGTGCTATTTATTGAACCATGCTCTCCAGTCAAGAAATCTTTTTTTTTTTTTTTTTTTTTTTTGGTCTTTTTGAGACAGGGTCTCCCTGTAGCCCTAGCTGACCTGGAACTATGTAAAATAAGCTGGCCTTGAACTCACAGAGATCTACCTGCCTCTGCCTCCCGAGAGCTGGGATTAAAGGCAAGAGCCACCACATCTGGCAAGAAATTTTTTTTTTAAGATAATTTTACTTTTTCTGTGTACATGTCCATGCAGGCACTGTACAAAAGCCTAAAGAGGGCACTGTACCTCCATTGAGCTGAAGTTACAGGTTATGACCCACCTGATATGGGTTCTTCGGACTCTAGTACTCTGCAGGAACAACAAGTACTCTTTTTTTTTTTTTTTTTTTTTTTTGGTATTTTTGAGACAGGGTCTCCCTTTAGTCCCAGCTGGCCTGGAGCTTGCTCTGTAATCCAGGCTGGCCTTGAACTCACAGAGATCCACCTGCCTCTGCCTCCCGAGTGCTGGGATTAAAGGCGTGTGCCACCACGCCTAGCTATTACAACAAGCACTGTTAACCACTAAGCTCTCTTTCCAGACCTACAAAATCATTTAAGTGCTAAGAATAATGCATAGCAAAATTTCGATTCTAGGTAACTGTTCCCCGAAACATTGTAATTCATCTAACTATATATTAAATGAGTAGTTGTAGATAAGAAATTATTCCCACTGAAGAATGCATGGTAATATCCAGAGAACTTTTTGGTTGTCACAACTGGAGGGATGAGGGTTTGGGCAAACATGAACAGGAGAGGACAAGAATGTTGCTAACCCTGTAACAAAGCACATCACACACAAGAATGCTGCTAACCTATAACACAGCACAGCACACACAAGAATGCTGCTAACACTGTAACACAGCACAGCACACACAAGAATGCTCCTAACCTATAACACAGCACAGCACACACAAGAATGCTGCTAACCTATAACACAGCACAGCACACACAAGAATGCTGCTAACCTATAACACAGCACAGCACACACAAAAATGCTAACCCTATAACACAGCACAGCACACAAGAATGCTGCTAACCTATAACACAGCATAGCACACACAAGAATCATGTAGGCATTGAGAAGATGGTCTAGCTCAGGTAGTAGAGCACCTGCCTAACATTTATGAAGCCACAGATTGATCCCCAGCACTGCAGCTAACTTGGCATGGTATCTCACATTTCTAATCCCAATACTTAGGAGCTGAGGCAGAGGGATTACTGCAAACTTGAAGCTAACCTGGACTACATATGGAGACCATGCCAAAAAAAAAAAGAAAAGAAAAGAAATACTGGTTCAAGTCAACACTAAAAGATCAATTGACTTTTCATGAAAATGGATTGGGGAGAATGGGTGAACAGAGTTCTACTACCTAACAGTGGTCTATAGAGTCAATGGAATCCCATGAAAATGCCAATTATACTCCTTGCAGGACTAAAGGAAAAAATCCTAAAATTCATGTGGAGACACATAAAAAACAGAAGAACCTAAGCAATCCTAAACAGAAGAGCAATGCTGGAAATCATGATACCTGATTTCATATTCTACAGAGCTACTAAGAAAAACAGCATGGAATGGCATAAAAAAACAATAAACAGACCAAAGGAATACAACAGAGGTCCCAGAAACAGATTCACACAGCTACATCCACTTCATTTTTTAAATAGTTGCTGTTATCGTATCAGGAATCTGAGACTGCTAGAGGCAAAGAGGGAATACTTCAAGACACAGTCATAGTAAGGATTCTCTAAAAAGAACCACACATATATATACAAAATTTAAAAATAAATGAAAATATTTTTAAATATCAAAACCATTATTTTATATGCATATTAAAATTTAAAATAGTGCTGGGCATGGTGGTGCACTAGCACTTGGGAAGCAGAGGTAGGCAGACCTTTGTGATGAGAGGCCAGGAAAAAACATATTATGTATATTTAATATATTAATGTTTACCCTCTTGTCCTTATGAGATTTTTTTTTTCTTCCTTTGGTTCTATATCAATTTTTCAGCATTTATAGATTAGACATGGATTTTCTATTATGGTGGGAAACTACCATCATTTGAGGTATTTTTTTTAATATAGGTAAAGCATTCCACACAGGTCTAAAACCACACTGCTTACCAGAGCCTCCCCTGGATTCCCTAACTGTACGAAAAGTAGTATAAACTCAACATCATACTGAACAATTGAACAATGACCAGATTGTATTTAAGAGTCTAGTACTGAAAAAAAAAAAAAGCCATTACAGGATTTAGTGTGTGTGTGTGTGTGTGTGTGTGTGTGTGTGTGTGTGTGTGTGTCTTTTTGAGACAGGGTCTCCCTGCTGCCCCAGCTGTCCTGGAACTCACTACGTAGACCAAGCTGGCCTTGAACACACAGAGATCAGCCTGTCTTTGCCTCCCGAGTGCTGGGATTAAAGATGTGTGCCACCATACCCGGCATTACAGGATTTCTTAAAAGTTAGTTAAGATTCTCAAATATGGGGTGGGTGTGTGTGTGTGTGTACTGCTGGGAAGAATCCAGTTCTGGACCATGCTAAGAATATGATAAACATTTCGAACCACTTTTATTGTTTGTTAGATACATGAGCTCATTATGTACCCCAAGGTGCCCTCAAACTCTCAATCTTCATGCTTCCACCTCCTCTGTGCTAGTCAGGGAAACACCACCTCAATGGTGGAAGTACTTCCCTGTAGAGCAGGAAGCAGTTGACAATGACTAAATCAAACTTGGAAATGTAACCAATCAGAGAGCACTAATTAAAAAGGAGGCACTAGAGAGGTGGCTCGGTAATTAGAACTATGTACTACTCTTGCAGAGGACCTGAGAATGATTCCTAGCACCCTTATCAGGTGATTCTGAGGTCAACTGTACTTATATGCATACAATTAAAAATTAAATGAACACTAAATTCAGTTTTTCTTTCAAAATAACAAAACGAATTCAACATTAAACACTTTCAAACCATTCATAAGGCCAAATGATGTAAGAAAATTGCTGCATTTAGTTAAGCCATATAAAAACTATTTTATATACAAAAAAGTCACCTTACCTTGCTTTCACTGATTTCTCGTATCCACTCTTTCACCAAGTTATTTAATTTTCCCAAAATTAAAATCCTGTTGACAAAGCATTTTATCAAATTGCCTATTATTCATTATGGATTAAATGGAAAACAGTTTTACATAAGTGGCTTCCTAAATTTTACTTTTTGTTGTTTTTTGAGATGGTCTTCCTACACAGTCCAGGCTGGTGAACTCAAAAATCTTCCTCCCTCAACCTCCCAAATACTGGGAGATTACAGGCATGTGCTATGATACCGCCTTTAAAATTCTTTTTAGGGGGAGGTGCCTCACTATGCAGCCCTGACTGGCCAAAAGCTAGATTAAAGGTGTGCACCACCACAAACAACCTCAAAATTCTTTAAAAAAAAAAAAACAAAAAAACACCAGAAACATGGTAGTTATATACCGGCACTGCTACATTCCTTAAGGAATTTTCTTTTCTTTCCACAATCCTGGAATATAACCAAAATCTTCAGAAATTTCAAATGAGTTAAGTATAGCTCACTGCTGCAGCAACTGAGTAGAATGTGCAAGGCCCTAGGTTCAAGCCCCAGGAGTACCCTACCATTCTCCTCCCACCCAGAAAAAAAGTTGAAATTTAGGGACCAAAACTCTCAGTTTAAAAAAAAAAAAATTAAAGTTATTTCTCCTAGGTATTGTCTGAAGCAAATACGTAGATTTAGAATGACCTAGCCTACTAAGTAGAGAAAGCAGACAAATTAATTCCAACATAAACACCAAAGTCAACACATGAACCTATTTACCTGCGCTGCAGTTCCTCTTCCTCTTCAAAAACCCCAAAGGGCTTCAGAGTCTCAATGAGCTTCTGTGTAAGAAGGCAGTCAGTCTCCTTGGGGGCTGCTAAGCTGATAGGAGAAGTGATGCCATAGTGCTTCTGCTGCGGCTGAGCTTGCTGTGATCCCTGCGTTGTAACTGGACTAAGAATAAAATTGAAAAATTTGCTTTACTGACAAAAACTTCTACGATTTAAAACTATTCAGTATGTCTAGAAAACTACTTTAGTAAAATACACCTTTAAACAGCTGGTTGTTTGCTATATCCCCCAAATTTTTGCTTTCTTTTGAAAAGATTCTCAGTGTAACCAGCTAGCCATAAACTCTCCATCCCACTTGCCTCGGCCTTCAGAAGGCAAAGACTACAGGTATGTGCTACTAGGCTCGGCTCCCAATTTTTACTTTCTTTTTGTTTGTTTTTTGAGACACGGTCTCCCTGTAGCCCCGCTGTCCTAGAACTCACTCTGTAGACCAGGCTGGCCTTGAACTCAGAGATCCGCCTGCCTCTGCCTCCCAAATGCTGGGATTACAGGCATGTACTACCATGCCCAGCCCAATTTTTACTTTCAAAAGACCTTTTGTTTCACAACAAAAAGTACCTAAAAGCAAGTGACCAAAAAGAAATGATTTCTCCTCTTCCCCCAAGAACTTAAATTAAACTCTACCATACATTCAGTATCAAAATAAGCCCAAGAACCCAGATCAAATGCATTGCTAAAGAAAATGCAGGGCTGGAGAGATGGCCTAGCGGTTAAGAGTGCCGACTGCTCTTACAGAGGACCCGGGTTCGATCCCCAGCACCCACATGGTGGCCAAGAGTCGTCCGAAGCTCCAATTCCAGGAAAACTCCAGTTCCAGGGGAATCCGATGCCCTCTTCTGACCTCCGCGGCATTGCACAACATGGGTGCACAAACCTGCATGCAGACAGTACATTCATACACATACAGAAATAAATAAAAATTAAAAAATAAAGAAAATGCAATACAAAAATCTTTTACATTGTTACTTCTAAACCACTGATAAACATATTACCCAAATAAAAAAGCTATTGAAGCCAGGGGTGTGTGTGTGTGTGTGTGTGTGTGTGTGTGTGTGTGTGTGTGCTCACGCCTTTAATCCTAGCACTTGGGAGGCAGAGGCAGGTAGATCTTTGTGAGTTCAAGACCAGCCTGGTCTACAGAGCGAATTCCAGGATAGCTGGGACTACAGGGAGACTCTGTCTCGAAAAGACCAAAAAAAAAATAAAAAAAAAAAAAAAAAAAACACAAAAAACGTCATTGAAGCTAGGTATGCTGATGTACTCAGTACTAAGGAGGCCGATACAGGACAATTCAAACCCAATCTGGGATGCACAATGAAATTTTGTTTCAACAGAGTAAAAACAAACGCTTTCTTTTTTTTTTTTTTTTTCTTTTTTTTGAGACAGGGTCTCCCTTTAGTAAAGGCTGCCCTAGAGCTCACTATGTAGACCAGGCTGGCCTTGAACTCACAGAGATCTGCCTGCATCTGCCAGGATTAAAGGTGTGTCACCTGAGCCACCAGGCCTGGCACAAATGCTATTTTGAAGCCCAAGACACTCCCCAAGTGAAACTTAACATGTGACTCAATGAATAAAGCTTACACACAAAGGAGTAAATAGCACAGACAAATTCAATATGACCGGAGAGCTAATTTACACTAGGTTTCTTAAACATTTTGAGGGAAAGAATTAATTTACAAACCCTGTGAATGTTATGCAGTAAGTGCCATTAACGCTTTCATACACATACCCACGGACTTCTGCTCTATACTGCCTCTTTCTCTTTTCTCTTCTGACACCACAGACCTAAGCACTGTGCTTGCTACTAACTACCCTCTGAACCCCATGTGGATCTTCTAATCAGTGTGTCCTAGTCTGGCTATGTGCTATCTCAACATTTACTCAGACTAAAGTAACAGTTAATGACAAAGTCTAATGTATCTCCTGCAGCAATTAATTCCTGCTCTTCTATTCCTATAGCTTGTCAGGAATAAATGTGGTGTTTATTCCCAAAGCTTAGGAATCCACATGAGCACCAAACACTTCCTAAGAACTACTAAAAATACATTTGTTTTATCATAACTGAGGTTATAATGTCTTAAGTACTGCATATTCTCAGTCATCAACAGTTATTATCAGAGCTCTTCAAAACTGCCTAAGCAGGCTAAGAGTGATGGCACACATCTAGCCCCAAAAGGTCTCAGGAAGCAAAGGCAGAAGGGTGAGTTTGAGACCAGGCTGAAGGAGCTGATAGTAACATGCTACCTCATACCCCCACCCCACATGTATTTCAATGTTATAAACTTACCACTTTGCCTGCATAACTGTATTTTCTTGTGTTATTCACTGCTCCTTGTTTCACCAAGTACATTACAGGCCTCCATAATAAAATTATGCTGGATTATGTATATTCATAAATAATATTTGCTTTGAGTTTTGAGAAAAGATCTTGTCAAACAGGCCATAGTAAGCTGAACTTATCCTTCTGCCTTAGTTTCGAATGATGGGATTACAAAAATGTGCCACCAGCTCTAAATGGTTTAACATTCAGGAAGGTAGCAATGAAGACAAGTAAAATGTGCAGTTCATCTCATCTTGGCTAGACCTGCTGAAGTCACATGCAGTCAGTCTCCATTTTCCTTGTGCAGGCAATGTTTCTCTGAATTCTTCTGCCTTGCTACATTAAATTCCTTAGCAGTTCCTTCAATCTGGATCACTAGCATAATAATGAACACCCATGCTCTGTGACTTGAAGAATTCTGATCTTCATGGATGGATGGGGACACAGACACACAGACACACAGACACACACACACAGACACACACACACACACACACACACAGAGTGGGGGAGACAAATGCATGCAAGTGTTTGGAATGCTCCTATCTAGTTCATCTTGGCAGTGTATCAGGGTGCAGGTTTTTTTGGTCTTTTCGAGACAGGGTCTCCCTGTAGCCCCAGCTGTCCTGGAACTCACTCTGTAGACCACCACGTCCGGCACAGGTTCAGATTTACAAACTCACACAAAGCTATTCATCCTACAGTCAAGCATGGTGGTGTACACTGCAGAATTTGAGAGGAAGAGGCAGGAGGATCAGGAATTCAAGATTACTCCTCAATGACATAGTAAAGTTCAAGGCCAACCTGGGCTGCAATAAGACCCTGCCTCAAAATAAAATAAATAAATAAAACTTTAAAGGCAGGGAAAATAGTTGTTCATCCCAACTTGAAAAAAGGGGGAAAAAGGAATTGTCCACTATGTTTCATCTAATTCAAGAAAGAACATAATATAACACATCTGTTATGTATACATACACACATACAGAACATCTAACTCAGTAAGAACTTGCATAAAGTAAAAACAGGGCCAGGGAAGATGGCTCAGCACGTACAAGCTCTTTTTTTTTTTTTTTTTTGGTCTTTAGTCCCAGCCAGACTTGAACTCACTATGTACACCAGGCTGGCCTTGAACTCACAGTGATCCGCCTGCCTCTTCCTTCCAAGTGCTGGGATTAAAGGCATGAGGCACCAAGCCCAGCAAGCTCTTTCAGTGCAAGCCTGTTGACCTGAGTTCAATACCCAGAACCCACATACAAACCCAGACATAGGGGTGGCTGGAAAGATGGCTCAGCGGTTAAGAGCACTGACTGCTCTTGCAGAGGACCCAGGTTCAATTCCCAGCACCCACATGGGAGCTAAGAACCGTCTTTAACTCCAGTTCCAGGGGATCTGATGCCCTCTTCTGACCTCTGTGGCACTGCGAGACACAGGTGCACCAACCTACATGCAGACAGTAGGCTCATACACATTAAAAAAAAAAAACCAGACACAGTAGTGGGCCACCTGAGAACTGTCAGGAAGTGCACAGGCCAGTCCACAGGACAATGGCAGAAACAAAGAGACCCTGAATCAACAAAGTGGAAGGTAACAACTGAGCCCCAAAAGTTGCCGCATGTGCACCATTGACTAAGTATGCCCCCGCACGTGCGCACACACACGCACGCACACACACACACAAAATCATACTTACATAAAACAAACACATTTTCTAAATTCTACTATGCCTTCATAAATGACTACCAGGCACTCTGTTTCCAAAATGTCCTAAGCAGAAACAGAACTCTCATTTCTGTATTTTAAATGCAGAAACTCATTTTTTCCATCTAACATCAGAAATTAAATAGAGTGACAGGACTAAGTATGTGTGTGAGCTCTGAGACAGAACACTGCCCAACACATAGGAGACCATGTGTACAAAGGGAGGAGAGAGTGAAGGGGAGGAGGGAGAACCTCAGAGTGACCAGCACAGTCTAAGATCTACCATTCAGCTTCTAACAAAACACAAATATAACTTCAATTTTGGACAAATTAAGACCAAAAATTCTGCTTTACATAGGCAATGGTGGGCTGTTCCCTAGAACTGCATACCACACAGCATCAATCCCAATAATGCAAAGCTCTTCTTCCCACTCCTGAACACTTCCCAGAAACATTCTGTCAGACTCTGTCAGATGCTATTCTACTTTATTTTAATTTTTTATGTGTATGAATGTACTGTCTGCATGTAGGTCTGTACACCCATGTCACGGAGGTCAGAAGAGGGTGTTGGATTCCCCTGGAACTGGAGTCAAGGACGGTTCTTAGCTGCCATGTGGGTGCTGGGAATAGAACCCAGGTCCTCTGCAAGAGCAGTTGGCACTCTTAAGTGCTAGGCCATCTCTCCAGCCCTGCTATTCTACTTTCAAAAATACTTTGTACATAGAGACAGGTGGATCTCTGTGAGCTCAAGGTTACCTAAGGGCTATACGGTAAGACTCCTACTTAAAAAAAAAAAAAAAAAAAGTACATACAGAGCTATAACACATAATCTAAATGTCTTAGTATGCTCGGATACAGCTCAGAGGCAATGTCAGCCCTAGGGCCAATCCCCAACACTAGGGGAGCCCACATGCAGCCCTGGAGGTACAGCTCAAAAAGCAACACCTGCCCAGCACACATCAAAGTTCCTGGGTTCATTGCCAACCCTTCAAAATCAAGCTCAACAGTTTACGTGTGCTTCTCTTGAGTACCAGGCTGACTCTGATCTCATTAGTGCTCTGTGTCTCTAGGACATTATCTGGAACTTGAGGATGAAAACAGCAGCCACCCAGCAAGTTCTGTACGCTCCCTCAAAAAAATAAAATAAAATAAAATAAAATAAAATAAAATAAAATAAAATAAAATAAAATAAAATCCCTGTGATTCCTAATAACTACTATTTTACTTTTTCTTTTTTTTTGTCTTGTTTCTTCTGAGGTGTTTGGCTCAAGGGCAAACAAAATTCCTAACTCACTTCTGCCTCAGAAATGTTGGGACTGCTGATCTAGGTACAGGTGTCATTCACCTCTGATGCAAACATCTTGTCAGCCTTTATATATGACTAAGAAGTCTTGAAGACTTAGTTTTACCTTTTGTAATCAGAGTAAGATTTATATACCTTTGTACATATATCATGCTCCTCTTACAACATGAACAGCTAAGACTCCATAACCATGTTCAGGGCATGATACAAAGTATATTTTGAAAACTTTTCTCTCCTTAGAATGTAAGGTGTTCTCCTTACAATGTATAAATATGTTATCAAGGTAGAGTTCACATGGAAATAAGCCCATCTTTATTTTCAAGCCTTCTTTTTTTTTAAATATTTTTTTTATTAATTTTATTTATTTCTGTATGTGTATGAATGTACTGTCTGCATGCAAGTTTGTGCACCCGTGTCGTGCAATGCCGCGGAGGTCAGAAGAGGGTGTCGGATTCCCCTGGAACTGGAGTTCTCCTGGAATTGGAGTTTCAGACGGTTCTCGGCCGCCATGTGGGTGCTGGGGATCGAACCCGGGTCCTCTGTAAGAGCGGTCGGCGCTCTTAGCCGCTAGGCCATCTCTCCAGCCCATATTTTCAAGCCTTCTTACCTACCTATATATACCTGCTTTTGAGAAAGAGAGATGTGAGATAGAAAGCAATTTACCATGAAATCATGATCCCCCTGCTCCAGCCTCCCAATGACTAGCTCAGACTGTGACTGCTATCATGAATACATCTTCCTTGTTCTCCCTTGGTATAACAGCCTGTATTAGTCACTTTTCTGTTGTTGTGATAAAACACCATGACCAAGGAACTTATAAAAGGAAGAGTTTATTTGAGCTTATGATTGACGGTTCCAGGGAATTAGAGTTCATTGTGGCGGGAGGCATGGCGGCTGGATCTGGAGCAGCAAGCCAAGGGTCACATCTTGCAAAGAGCACAGGAAGCAGAGAGAGAGCAACTGTAGACCACGAGGCTTGTTAAACTCACTAAGCCTGCCCCCAATAATGTACTTCCTCTAGCATGGCCACACCTTCTAAGACCTCAAAAACAGTGCCACCAACTGGAGACAAATGTCTGAATACTTACAGCCTATGGGGGACAATCATTCAAACCACCACACAGCCTATGCACTATCCAAGCCAATCTTCCTTAAAACATAGGTTCCTAAAAACTGCAACTTCTGGGGCTGGAGAGATAGCTTAGCGGTTAAGAACACCAACTGCTCTTGCAGAGGACGCAGGTTCGATCCCCAGCACCCACATGGCAGCTAAGAACCGTCTGTAACTCCAACTCCAGTTCCAGAGGAATCCGAGACCCTCTTCTGACCTCCGCGGCATTGCACAACACAGGTGCAAAAACCTACATGCAGACAGTAAATTCATACACATACAAAAAAATAAAATAAAAAAAAAAACTGCAACTTCTGACAATGGTATTCAATATTCTGTCTACAAAGTCTGGTCTAAATTCAGAAGCAAACTAATTAAGAGGAGAAAAACAAGCTTAGAATCGATCATGTTGCTAGACAGTACTGACTTTAACTGTGCATTATTTATTGTTTTTAAGACTATGGATTTAGGCAGCACTCGGGGGAGGCAGAGACAGATGGATCTCTGTCAGTTTAAGGCCAGCCTGGTCTACAGAGGGAGTTCCAGTCCAGCTGGGGCTACAGGTCTCAAAAAGACCAAAAAAAAAAAAAAAAAATCAAAACAAAACTAGAGAGCTTGCCAGGTGTAGTAGGACACACCTTTAATCCCAGCACAAAGGCAGAGGGAGGTTAGTTTAGTTCAAGGCCATTCTGGTCAACAGTTCTGGATAGCCAGGGCTGCATAGTGAGACCCTGTCTGTAAAAAAAACCCACAGCCGCCGGGCGTGGTGGCGCACGACTTTAATCCTAGCACTTGGGAGGCAGAGGCAGGCGGATCTTTGTGAGTTCAAGCCCAGCCTGATCTACAGAGTGAGTTCCAGGATAGCTGGGGCTACAAGGAGACCCTGTCTTGAAAAAAAGACCAAAAAAAACCAACAACAACAACAAAAAAAAAACCCCACAGCCAATATCATCCTAAATGGGGAAAGGACAAAAACATTCCCTTTAAAGGTAGGAACTCAGAAAGGTTGCCCCCCCCCCACACCACTCCTCTTCAATACAGTGCTTGAAACACTTGCTAGAGCAATAAGGCGAGAAAAGGAAACTAAAGGAGTACTAATTGGAAAAGAGGAAGTCAAGCTATCCCTATTTGCTGATGATATGATCGTTTACTTAAGGGATGCTAAAAACTCCACCAGAAAATTCCTAGAAACGATTAACAGCTTCAGCAAAGTGGCAGGATACAAAATTAACCTTAAAAAATCAGTAGCCTTTCTTTACACCAACAACAAGCAACTGGAGAAGGAATTCAAGGAGACCTTCCCACTCACAATAGCCTCAAAAACAATAAAATACCTAGGAACAACCTTAACCAAAGACACCAGAGATCTCTACAACAAAAATTTTAAACCTTTAAAGAAGACATCAGAAAATCGAAAAACCCACGTTCATGGATTGGGAAAATTAACATAGTAAAAATGTCCATTCTACCCAAACTCTTGTATAGATTCAATGCATTCCCAATTAAAATCCCCAAGAGTTTCTTCACAGGCTTGGGGAAAAAAGTCCTTAAATTCATTTGGAAAAACAAAAGACCCCGAATAGCCAAAACAACCCTGAGTGAAAAGAGCTGCACAGGGGGGATCTCTATACCAGACTTCAAACTATACTACAGGGCTATAGTCATAAAAACAGCCTGGTACTGGCACAAAAAAACAGACCTGTTGACCAATGGAATAAAACTGAAGATCCAAACCTGAGCACATACAATTTCAGCCATCTCATATTTGACAAGGGGGCCAAGAAGACACAATGGAGAAAAGACAGCATCTTCAGCAAGTGGTTGTTTGGAAAACTGTATCACCACTTGTAGAAGGAATGAAATTAAACACCTACCCCTGCCCTGTACAAAAGTCAACTCCAGGTGGACCAAAGAATTCAACGTGAAACCCCAAACTCTGAAGGCAATAGAAAAGTTGGGCACAGACTACAAGACATAGGCGTAGGAAACAACTTCCTAAATCAGACAGCACTGCAACAAGAATTAAGGTCGACAATTGAACAATGGGACCTCATTAAAGAGCGAAAACTTCTGTACATCAAAGAAACAATCAGGAAGTGAAGAGAAATCCAGGAAGTGGGAGGAAACCTTCAAGCAGAATACATCTGACAAAGCATTGATTTCAGAATAGATAAACCACTCAAAAAACAAAGAAAGAAACAGACCCCTCAATAGATTGAGGCAAAGAGCTGA
Source organism: Rhizomys pruinosus (assembly GCA_009823505.1). Classification (NCBI taxonomy): domain Eukaryota; kingdom Metazoa; phylum Chordata; class Mammalia; order Rodentia; family Spalacidae; genus Rhizomys; species Rhizomys pruinosus. The sequence goes on along the minus strand of VZQC01000008.1, from coordinate 3,133,945 downwards.
ACAGAGACTTCACAGTGAGGAAATTTAGAGATGGCTGAGAAACATCTTAAGTGTTCACCATCACTAAGCAAAGGAAATGCAAATCAAAACCATTTAAGATATCATCTTAAGGGCTGGAGAGATACCTAGCATTAAGAGCACCAACGCTCTTGCAGAGGACCGGGTTCGATCCCCACAGCACCCACAGGGCGGCGAGAACCGTCTGTAACTCAATTCCAGGGGAATCTGAGACCCTCTTTTGACCTTCCACGGCATTGCACGACAAAGGGTGAAAAACAAACCTACAATGCAGACAGTACACTAGAACCACATACAAAAAAAATAAATTAAAAAAAAAAGATATCATCTTACTCCAATAAGACTGGCTAGGATCAGAAACAAAATGATCCAGTGGGCTTTGGAGAGGTCGTGTGGAAAGGGGAACACTCAATCCCGGTTGGGAATGTAAACTCGTACAGCACTATGGAAAGCAGTGGGGCGTGGAATGAAAGCAGAGCTTGGAATGAACTGGCCAGCCATTACCACTACTAGGCATGTACCCACAAGACCACACCAACCAACCACCGCAGATTCATGCACGGCATGTTTATTTCAGCTCGCTGTCATAATAGCAAGGACAGTGGAACCAACCCAAATGCCCATCAACTGATTGAAGTGGGATAGGAAAATGTGGTCATCTACACAATGGAGTTTCTATGCAGCAGTAAAGAAGATGACATCATGAGCTTTGCAGGAAAATGGCTGGAGGCTAGAAGACATCCATGCTGAGTGAAGTAAACAGTCCCAGAAAAACCAACGATGAGGGTTATCCCTCAATCGGTGGATGCTAGTGACAATTAACTAGTTGTATTTTTGTGCTCAGCCCCTTGAGCTTTTTGTTCAAGTAGTTGGGAATGATAGCATAGCTGGACAACAACAACAACCAGAAAGGACGGCAATCAAAGAACTGACTGAAAAACTGAATTTCTGCTCAAATAGGTCAACTTCCTCATGGAGAATTTTGAGAAAAGACTGAGAAAGAAATTAAAAGCATGTTGGCAGAATATATGAGCCCTGGTGGGGTGGGATGAATCGTGTGGTATGGATACCCCAACCTCTGGTTTTTATATGTTCGAGAATTTTGATAATCTTGTAAATGTATATTATTATTATATATATCACCTATGAATTAGGAGGCGGGGCAGATGACTCGTTTGGTAAAATTGCTTGGCTAGCATCATGAAATCCTGGTTTGGATCTCCAGCATCCAATAAACGGACAAAGTGCCATATATTTTTTGTTTTTGGTTTTTTTTTTTTTTTTTTTTTTTAAATTTTTTATTCAGTATGTGTATGAATGTACTGTCTGCGTGCAGGTGTGTGCACCCGTGTCATGCGATGCCGCGGAGGTCAGAAGAGGGTCTCGGATTCCCCTGGAACTGGAGTTTCAGACGGTTCTCGGCCGCCATGTGGGTGCTGGGGATTGAACCCGGGTCCTCTGTAAGAGCGGTCGGCGCTCTTAACCGCTAGGCCATCTCTCCAGCCCCCTTTTTGGTCTTTTTGAGACAGGGTCTCCCTGTAGCCCAGCTGTCCTGGAACTCACTCTGTAGATCAGGCTGGCCTTGAACTCACAAAGATCCGCCTGCCTCTGCCTCCCAAGTGCTAGGATTAAAGGTGTGCACCATCACGCCTGGCATAGCCCAGATCTTTAATCCCAGCATTTAGGGGTAGATGTGGGAAAATCAATAGTTCAAAGTCATCCTCAGCTACACAGTGAGTTCAAAGCCAGCCTGGGCTCCATGATACTCTGCTTCCTAAAAGAAACCAATAAAGCAACAAATCTTTCTGCTTCCTGTGCAGCATGAGGTGAGTGGCTCCCTAGCATACAATTAGTCTAGTCTCAGGCCCAGTCAAAGCAACCAGGGCAGTGAGCTCTCTGAAACAAAGGACCAAAACAACCTCTGTCTCCTTTTATGTTTTCTTAGGCACCTGTCACAATCAGAAAACAAACTAACACAGCATTGTGTGTCAGAAAATGAGCACTATCATCCCAGCACTGAGGTGGTGGAGGCAGGAAGATCACAGGAAGTTCGAGGCCAGCCTGGTCTACACTGCCAAGTTTCAGGCCAGCAAGGGCTACAAAGAGACTCTGTTTCAAAAAAGAAAGGAGTATGGGCAGGACTCTTATGAATCCAAAGAGAAGTGATCTTGGTACACTTTTTAAAATATTTTATTACTTTTATTGTATGTGTATGAGTACTGTCTGCATGTAGATAGGTGCACCCATGTCATGCAATGCTGCAGTCAGAAGAGGGCGACAGATTCCCCTTAGAACTGGAGTTTAAGACAGTTGTTAGCTGTCGTGTGGGTGCTGAATTGAACCCGGGTCCTCTACAAGAGCAGTCAGTGCTCTTAACCGCTGAACCCTATCTCCAGCCCCGGTACACTGTTTTAAAAAGCAGTGGGGGAGGGACGTTGCTTTTTAAAACAGTGTACCGGGGCTGGAGATAGGGCTCAGCGGTTAAGAGCGCCAACTGCTCTTGCAGAGGACCCAGGTTCGATCCCCAGCACCCACATGGCGGCTGAGAACCGTCTGTGACTCCAGTTCCAGGGGAATCCAACGCCCTCTTCTGACCTCGGCGGCATTGCATGACACGGGTGCACAGACCTGCATGCAGACAGTACATTCATACACATACAAAAATGAATAAAATTTTTAAAAAATTATTAAAAAGCAGTATGGGAAAAAAAGCAGTGTGGAAAAAAATAAAAAAATAAAAAGCAGTGTGGCAATATCCATCAAGTTTTAAAATTGTATACCAATTTTATAAGTTTATGTCTAACAACTTTTTCTTTTTAATTTTATTTTTGCATGTGTATGAATGTACTGTCTGCATGTAGGTCTGTGCACCCGTGTCGTGCAATGCCGCGGAGGTCAGAAGAGGGTCTCAGATTCCCCTGGAACTGGAGTTCTCCTGGAATTGGAGTTACAGACGGTTCTTAGCCGCCATGTGGGTGCTGGGGATCGAACCCGGGTCCTCTGCAAGAGCAGTCGGTGCTCCCAACCACTAGGCCATCTCTCCAGCCCATGTCTAACAACTTTCTAGCAAGCTATCAAACTAAAAGTTTTGAAGTTAGAAGGTGTATGTTCTTCAATCTACAACATTTTTTGGGGGGGGGTCTTTTTGAGACAGGGTCCCCCTGTAGCCCCAGCTGTCCTGGAACTCCCTATGTAGACCAGACTGGCTTTGAACTCAGAGATCCACCTGCCTCTGCCTCCCAAGTGTGGAGATTGAAGGCGTGCACCACCACACCCAGCATACAACAGATTTTAAAAACATAAAATTTGAAATAACAAACTAGGCATGATGACTCCAGGCCTGTAAGCACTCAGACAGCTGAAGCAGGAGAATGGTCATGAGACTGAAGCCATGCTATGCATACTGAGGCCCTGTGTTAAAAAAAATTTTTTTTAAACAAGCCTGGCATGGTGGCGCACGCCTTTAAGTGAGTTCAAGGCCAGCCTGGTCTACAGAGCGAACTCCAGGCCAGCTAGGATTAAAAGGAGACCCTGTCTCAAAAATACCAAAAACAAAAAAAATAAAATAAAAACCAAAAGCACCTAACAATCCAAATTTCCAGGCTCAGGGCTGTGAAGAAATATAAGCTTGAACATCAGGTACTCCAGAGCCATCCCCAAGTGGGGGTGTGCCTGACACCTACTCCATTCATTTAGAGCTATTTCTTCTAATCCTACAGATTCTAGACTCTGATCCTTATATAAGTATCACATACACATACACACACACGCCCCCCAAGGCTGTTCACTGGAGACCTACATGCAACACCATAAACAGACTGGAAACCATCTGTAATATCTATCAGTGCACACTTACAAAGCCATACTATGCCATACAAAAATACAGTAGTAGCTAGTTCACGTAGTAGCTGAGAAAGATGCTGACATTATCATGTCAGGTGAAAAGTCTGTACAACTTAATATGATAGTAACATTTACTGAAATCTCAACAGTCCATGTACTGAGCAAACCACTTCATGTTATTTCCAGTTACCTTTACTTATTTCCAGTTATCCTAATTCTAATAACATAAGAAACAAAAGTTTTCTAGATTCCCTCAGTCATGAAGGAATCTAGGCATGTGACTCCATGGACTTTCTGTTCCTGTAGCTCTATACATCTTTCACAATGTACCCTTATATATTTCAAAGAAGCATGGCATGTTGGAATGCACTGTAATTTGAGCTACTTTAAACATTAGGTACAAAGTAAAAAACCTAAGCTGGGTGTAGTGGCATACATGTTTAATCCCCACACTTGGGAGGCAGAGGCAGGTGGATCTCTGTGAGTTCAAGGCCAGCCTGGTCTACAGAGTGAGTTCCAGGACCAGCTGGGGCTAAAGGGAAACCCTGTCTCAAAAAGACAATAATTAATTAATTAATTAAGATAAAATCATGGCTATTCAGAAGGGGAAAGGGTGGGCAGCAGATGACTAACACACAACAGACAACTTATCCCAGTGACATTTCCCCAAATACTTAATATTTTAGGCGCTTTGCCACCCAATTTACACAAAGTTCAGACTATTAATTAATCTTTTCCTACCAATGTCAGAACAGGTTGTAGCCCACGCTATCAATAATCAGTCTATACATTTATAACAATTAGCCGAATTGACCTCTGCCATCTTGCCTCTGTTTTGGAGAGTTAGTAAAAATTTCCTTTTCTATTGCTTTAAAAAAAAAAATTAGCCTAAGGTGGTGCACATCTTTAATCCCAGCAGTCAAGAAACAGAGGTAGGCATTACTATGTGAGTTCAAGGCCAGAGACCTTGTCTAAAAAAAAAAAAATTACACACACACAAACACACACACGCACACATACACTCAACTGAAAATGTCATCATTTCTACATTGAAATTGAAAGCTTGCTAGGCATGGTGGTGTGTGCCTTTAATCCCAGCATTTGGGAGGCAGAGGAGGAGGCAGGCAGATCTCTGAGAGTTCAAGGCCAGTCTGGTCTACATAGCAAGTTCCAGGCCACCTGGGGCTATAGGAAGACCCTGTCTCAAAAAGTCCAATCAATTAATCAATCAATCAGTAAATTAAAAAATTGAGGGGGCTGGAGAGATGGTCTAGTGGTTAAGAGTGCCGACTGCGCTTGCAGAGGACCCGGGTTCGATCCCCAGCACCCACATGGCGGCTGAAAACTGTCTTTAACTCCAGTTCCAGGGAAATCCAAGTCCCTCTTCTGACCTCCGAGGCATTGCACGACACGGGTGCACAAACCTACATGCAGACAGTACATTCATACACATACGAAAATGAATAAAATTTAAAAAAAATTAAAAAAAAAATTGAGCAGGGTGTGGTGGTGCAAGCCTTTAATCCTAGCACTCGGGGACAGAGGCAGGTAGATCTCTGTGAGTTCAAGGCCAGCCTGGTCTACAGAATGAGTTCCAGGCCAGCCTGGTCTACGGAATGATTTCCAGGCCAGCCTGGTCTACAGAAGGAGTTCCAGGCCAGCTGGGGCTGCAGGGAGACCCTGTCTCAAAAAGACCAAAAAAAAAAAAAAAATTGAAAGCTTAACTTTCTGGACAGTCCTTGAAAGCAATCAATTTAAAGGCCTTGATTTTAAGCAGGGAAAAAGAAATGTGGGAATAAAGTGAACAATAAACATCTCTAAAATACCTCAATGTGGATTTAAATTGAGGGCTGGAAAGACACCTCAACAGTTCAGAGTACCTGCTGCTCCTGCAGAGGCCCAGAGTTCAGTTCTAGCACCGTGCCTGATGGCTCACAACTGCCTGTGATTCCAGCTCCAAGGAATCTGAAACCCTAATCTTTCTTCAGTGGCCACTCACACTCATGTGCAAAAATCACACTCACTAATCATTCAAAATAATAAAACAAATCTTTTAAGTATTCTCAGTCGAGTATAGTGGCTTAGTCCTCTAGTTTCAGCACTCAGGAGGCTGAGGCAGGTTTGACAAGGACTTGAGGCTACCCTGGATTATTACATAGTGAATTCTAGACTCTTTCACAGAGTTCAGTATATAACAATAGCTTAGCAAGGAGCAAACCTAGATAATTTATTTGCCTACAAAGAACTTATTCTAAAGATTGCTAATTGACCAGTCACCATGTGTCCCATATTAAGTCATACCAAATACACTTAGAACACAATTACTTTCTTTTTAATACGGGCTGACTTTGAGCACTTAATCCTCTTGTCTCAGCCTGCTAAGTGCTAAGGTTACAAACACAGGAAACCATGCTTGGCCACAACATTACAAATGTATTAAAAGTTGGACCACCCAGCCAATATTTAGGGAGAAGCGGGAGAAGCTCAAACAAATGATGTAATAGGTTTTGCACAAGGGGACCGAAGAATGATGAAGTCCAAGGACAAACCATAAATCCAGGTTCATGGAACCAGAAGGTACACTATATTCAATTGCCTCAAAGGCCAGGCTACCTTTCCTCTCTTCCTGAGGTATTTCCAACAGCTCCCTTGTGTCTTCTCTCCTGAAGGCCTAAGAGAAATGAAAAGCCACCCGAATTACAGTATTCCTGCATCAAGTTCCCAAGGACAACTTGAAAATGAAGGAAATATGGGGAGTCTCAAGAAGTACTAGAGTGTATAGGAATAACCAAAGACATTAATCACTGTTACTATTAATTTCAAGAAGTACAATTTAAATGTTTCTCGCCAGGTGTGGTAGCTCACAGCTGTAATCCAGCATTTGGGAGGCTGAGGCAGGAGCAGGAGTTCAAAGCCTGCCTGGGCTATAGGAAACCCAAGATAGATTAGATAGATAGATGATTAGATAGATAGATGATAGATAGATTAGATAGATTAGATACATAGATGATAGATAGATTAGATAGATTAGATAGATAGATAGACAGATAGATATAGATAGATAGATAGATAGATATAGATAGATGGATAGATATAGACAGACAAAATATTTCTTATAACCAAAATGACTAAAACATATTTCTTTTTTTTTTTTTTTTGGTCCTTTCGAGACAGGGTCTCCCTGTAGCCCCAGCTGTCCTGGAACTCACTCTGTAGACCAGGCTGGCCTTGAACTCACAAAGATCCGCCTGCCTCTGCCTCCCAAGTGCTAGGATTAAAGGTGTGCACCACCACGCCCGGCCTTGCACAGACTATTTTAAATACTGAGTTTTTTGTTGAAAAACATATTTCTTTTTTTTTTCTTTTTTTTTTTTTTTTTTTTTTTTGGTCTTTTTTGAGACAGGGTCTCCCTGTAGCCCCAGCTGTCCTGGAACTCACTCTGTAGACCAGGCTGGCCTTGAACTCACAAAGATCCGCCTGCCTCTGCCTCCCAAGTGCTAGGATTAAAGGTGTGCACCACCACGCCCGGCTACAAAATCTTAACTGAAGAGAGAGGTCCCACCCTGAATATGAACGGCACCCTCTCATGGGTTTGAAACCCAGATTAAGTAAAAAGGGTGAAGAGAGCTGACTTGAGTCCCAGCATCTGCCTCTGCTTCCTGACCATGCTGTAACTGGCTGCCTCATACTCCTGCCGTCACAGCTAATACCACTCACTCTCATGGTATGCTTTCCTCACCAATGGTAGAGTCGACCTTCAGTGAGCTATTTTAAACCCTTCCTTTCTTGTTTTTAATCACAGCCAACAACCCCAGATCCATGCTTTGTTCCATTTAAGTAAGGATCTACAGTCACTAAAAATCCCTAGTAAAAGCAAAGTACTCTTAACACACACGTATATATTCCCAGCTACTGGAATCGATCATTTGGAACCCTTGAGAGCTGAGCTAGCCTACTCAACAATAAGACTTTTCCTCCCTGCCTCCCCACAGCAACATACTTTAATTCTTTGAGTTGTTGTTTCTTTGCTTGTTTTTTTGTTTTTTTTTTTTTTGGTCTTTTTTGAGACAGGGTCTCCTTGTAGCCCCAGCTGTCCTGGAACTCACTCTGTAGACCAGGCTGGCCTTGAACTCACAGAGATCAGCTTGCCTCTACCTCCCAAGTGCTGGGATTAAAGGTGTGCACCACATGCATACAATGTATTTTGATCATATTCACCCTCTGTTCCCTAACTCCTCCCAGATCCAACCCCAAAACCATTCTCAAAAACAGGAGAGAATGGGGGCTGGAGAGATGGCTCAGCAGTTAAGAGCACTGACTACTCTTGCAGAGGACTGGCATTCGATTCCCAGCACCCACATATCGGCTAAGAACCATCTTAGGCCTGGCATGGTGGCACACTCCTTTAATCCCAGGACTGGGGAGGCAGAGGCAGGCAGATCTCTGGAAGTTTAAAAATCAGCCTGGTCTACAGTTAGTTCTAGGCCACCCGGGGCTATAGGGAGACCCTGTCTCAAAAATACCCTCCAAAAGACCTTAGATTCAACTGTATGTAGTATGTTACACTATGTATACTACAAATACATGCTAGAATGTGTTATCAGTAAACGCTTGAGATGTAATGAACATGCTTGAAATTTTTTCCATGTGGTGCTGCGGGTACTCTACCACTGAGCTATGTCCCCAGGCCTTAAAAGTTAATTATTTTTGTTTCATTTATTCCCATTACTCTGTGTGTGTGTGTGTGTGTGTGTGTGTGTGTGTGTGATGTGTATGGGAGGATATGAAAGCACGTGTGTGGAGGGCAGTGGAGAACTTTGTGGAGAAGATTCACTCCTTTCACCTTTCTTTACAGGGTTCCAGGGATTAAACTGCAGTCATTGGGCTTGAACCTCTGCCATGGGAGCATCTCACCCACTGGCCCCAAAACTAATTCTTAAAATATATGAACAAGTGGATTATAGTGGCACACTACAATAATTCCAGCAGGGAACACACACACACACAAATAAAATCTTTAAAAAATAAAATTTTAAAGCCAGGTGTGGTGGTGCATGCAGTTAATTCCAGCACTCAGGAGGCAGAGGCAGGGGGATCTCTGTGAGTTCAAAGGTCAGCCTGGTCTATACAGTGAGATCCAGGCCACCCGAGGCTGCAGAGAAACCGTCTCAAAAAAGACATTAATAATAATAATAGGGCTGAAGAGATGGCCTAGCGGTTAAGAGCGCCGACCGCTCTTACAGAGGACCTGGGTTCTATCCCCAGCACCCACATGGCGGCCGAGAACCATCTGAAACTCCAATTCCAGGAGAACTCCAGTTCCAAGGGAATCCGACACCCTCTTCTGACCCCCGCAGCATTGCACTACACGGGTGCACAAACTTGCATGCAGACAGTACATTCATACATGTACGGAAATAAAAAAAAAAAGAAAAGAAAAAAAATAATAAAATAAATACAAAATTTTATGTTTCTCTCTTCTTTTTTTTTTTTTTTGAGATACAGTCTCCCTATAGCCCCAGCTAGCCTGGAACTCACTCTGTAGACTCTGCCTCCTGAGTGCTGGGATTAGAGGTGTGTGCCACCACACCCGGCTTAAAGACAGTTCTTAGCCACCATGTGGGTGCTGGGAATCGAACCCAGGTCCTCTGCAAGAGCAGTCAGTGCTCTTAATTGCTGAGCCATCTCTCCAGCCCAAAGAAGTAGGTTTTTTTGTTTTTTTTGGTTTTTTTTTTTGTAGCCAGGGTCTCCCTATGGCCCCAGCTGGCTGGGAACTCACTCTGTAGACCAGGCTGGCCTGGAACTCACAGAGATCTGCCTGCCTCTGCTTCCTGAGTGCTAGGATTAAAGGTGTGTGCCACCATGCCCGGTTTAAAGATGCTTCTTAGCCACCATGTGGGTGCTGGCAATCTAACCTGGGTCCTCTGCAAGAGCAGTCAGCACTCTTAATCGCTTAGCCATCTCTTCAGCCCCAAAATAAATATAATTTTAAATGGCAAAGAGCAAAAAGACCCCAATGCTGACTAAACAGGCCTATACACACTTGTACACAAATGCACACACACCACACATACCTCCAAATCTGAGTCAAAATCTCCAAATTAGAAATTGTTTTTCAAAAAGAAAAAAAGACTACCCAATGCCTTGTTTTTCTTTACAGAAATTACTGCTCTTCTTCCCATATTATGTTTTTTGTTCTTTGAGATTATCTCATTATTTTGTTGCATTTCTGGTAGATACTTGAAATGGCTGGGTGTGGTGGTGCATGCCTTTAATCCCAGCAATGGAGAGGCAGAGGCAGGTGGATTTCTGTGAGTTCAAGGCCAGCTGGGACTAAAGGGAGACCCTGTCTCAGACCAAAAAAAAAAAAAAAAAAGATACTTAAAGTATACCAAAGTTGAAAATTTACTGGAAAATAAAATTATTGTGTACAAAACAAAAAACCCTTTTTCTTCAAACCATAACCATCCCTTTAACCAGATCCACTGCATGCAGTGCTGGGACATGGCTGGAAGCAGCCCCCACCTTGGCAGCTGTGGCCACACGGTGGCCTTCAAACTCTTACTTTTCATTCTGGGTCCCCTTCAGATTTCTAAATTTCACTAAACACCCCAACACTCTTATTTATGAGTCCTGTCTACCAGTGTTTATTGCACTGAAAATTATAACTAGGAATTTAAGCATTTACTTAAGTAACAGGAACCCAGGACATGTTAACTCTGGAAGGAGAGGAAAGGGATAAAAGAACCCTTTCTCTAAACAAAGGGTAAGACTGACATACAAGTAAAACTCAATTCTGGCTGAACAAAACATGGCTAAATTCTATCTGTTTCTGTATTCAATCAGTTTCAGATGTAGGTTTGAGCACTCGTGTCATGCAGTGCCGCGGAGGTCAGAAGAGGGTGTCGGATTCCCCTGGAACTGGAGTTAAGGACGGTTCTCAGGCGCCATGTGGGTGCTGGGGATCGAACCCAGGTCCTCTGCAAGAGCAGTCAGCACTCTTAACCACTAGGCCATCTCTCCAGCCCTCAATCAGCTTCAATAACTTGCTTTAGACTATGGAGATGACCTGGAATGGTACCCACTTTGTAATTTACAAACAGACGGATTTGATATAAATTACACTTACCTTCCCAGCATCAGTATTTCACTTCGTATCTTGAGATGACAGCCAATCTCACCCAAAGTATCTGCAGTGTGGGAAGCTGTCATGTTCATGCCCCAAGAAATAAGCCTCCCCAAACCTAATGTCTGCTTAAAGCTCCAATATTTTGCAGACCAGAATATGGCCAAATTGCTTTCTTTGACATGAAAGGTTCACTTCATTCTCAAAGTGTCTGTGAAGTACTCAATATGAATACCAACATTACTTGTTTCAAACTGAGATCCATGAAAACAGAGCTTTCAAGCCAAATCCCATCCATGCTCTTCCTCAAAGCTATCTTCCTCCTCCTCCTTTCTGTAGCCACAGAATAGGAAAATCAAAAATGCTGCCAGGTGTGGTGGCGCTCGCCTTTAGTCCCAGCACTCCAGGAGGCAGAGGCAGGAGGATCTCTGTGAGTTCAAGGCCAGCCTGATCTACAGAGTGAGTTTGAGGCCAGCTGGGGCTATAGGAAGTCGCTGTCTCAAAAAGACCCCCAAAAAAAGAAGCTAGGCTTGTTAGAAAATTAGCTTATTTTTCTTTGCAGCATTGGGGTGGAACCCAAGACCTCATTCACATTAGACAAGCCTACCCACCCCACCATTTGAACTTTCACCCCCCTCCACCTTTGAAAAGTGGCACACACCTGCACCTCCAACCTTGGAAGGCTGATACAGACTCTGTCTCAAAAAACCGAAAAAAATTAAAAGTATAAAGGAGGCTCTATGCTAGGACAGCAGACAGAGGGAAGGGGACAAGACATATAGGGCTAAATACAATTCAAGTGTATGATATAGATGTGAAAAATGTCATGATGAAGCCCATTAGTATGTACAATGTATGCTAATAAAAGATTTAAAAAGAGCTGGGTGTGGTGGCGCACACCTTTAAGCCTAGCGCTCCAGAGGCAGAGGCAGGCAGATCTCTCTGAGTTCAAGGCCAGCCTGTTCTACAGAGTGAGCTCCAGGCCAGCTGGGACTAAAGGGAGACCCTGTCTCAAAAATACCAAAAAAAAAAAAAAATTAAAAAGAACTTTGAGATAGGATCTTATGATGACATAGCCCAAGCTGGCCTCAAACTTGAAATCCTTTTGTCTCCACTTGACTGCTGGGATTACAGGTTCAAGTTACTCTGCATGGCTTCAGCCCAGTTTTGAGTAAAGTACACAGCTTACCCACATAAGGCCATCTCCACCTTGACTGCTCTAAGGGAGAGCAAGTGTCACCATCACTCTCACACCAATGGTGCAAAATGTCAGAGTAAAAAGGACCAACATTTTGGTGCCATGAGCAGCTGAGGCTCAGGTCCCTTGGAAGAATCTGTGAGGGCGTCAAGCACCCTTGTATTACCAAACAGGACCCCGATTCCCTTCCATCGGACAGCCCTCACACCTACTGGAAAGAACTACTGTTTTCTCTAAAGCTCACTGAGTATCTATTCCAGCAACTTCAACAAAAAACATTGAGAGGGGCTGGAGAGATAGCCTAGCGGTTAAGAGCGCCAACTGCTCTTGCAAAGGACTGGAGTTCAATCCCCAGCACCCGTCTGTAACTCCAATTCCAGGAGAACTCCAGTTCCAGGAATTCCAGGAGAACTCCAGTTCCAGGGGAATCTGACACCCTCTTCTGGCCTCTGCAGCATTGCAGGACACAGGTGCACAAACCTACATGCAGACAGTACATTCATACACATAAAAAATAAATTAAAAAAAAAAATTAAAAAAAAAAAAAAGAAAGAATCGGCCAGGCATGGTGGCCCACGCCTTTAATCCCAGCGCTGGGGAGGCAGAGGCAGGCGGATCTCTAAGTTCAAAGCCAGCCTGGTCTACATAGTGAGCTCCAGGCCAGCTGGGACTAAAGGGAGACCCTGCCTCAAAAAGACCAAAACAAAAACAAAAACAAAACCAAGAAAGAACACAGTAAAACTTTCATAATGACATACACTGCACAAAGCCAGTGATTCTCAATTAATTAGCTTTGCACCCCAGAGCACATCTGGAAGTCTGGAAATATCTGTGTGGTTGTCACCACAGGGCAGTTGCTGGGCCAGTATTCCTGGCCCCTAAGTAGAGGTCAAAGAGACTAAATACCCCCACAAGACACAGTACAGCCCCCATGCAAGAATTATGTGGCCTAGATGTCAGGAGCACTTAGATGAGAAACTCCCTTGCTGGATTCTAAGACTTTCATAACTTTTATACTTCCAAATATGGCTCACAAAACATACCAGAATTTTCCAAATTATGTTTATATACAAATGTAGACAAAATGTAAACACATGATCACAAAGTTTTGCAATTATTTAGTCCATTGCTCCACAATTCTGAGATATCTGCTCTAATATCCACTCAACGTGTCCAAATTTAACAGGCATACCAAAAATCACACAACACATCTAAGGAACAGAACTAATGGCAACCTGACACCATGAAGATGGAAAAACAAGGTGCTCTGTGTGGTATAGGGTGGGGTATACTCAGCAGCCGAAGTCCCCAGGCCAATCCAAAAAGCCCCCATGGGGGAAGCAGGGTGGCAAAGAAAGCAAATAATCAAGGGGGGGGGGAGAGAGGAAGAGGAAAGGGAGAAGAGAAGGGAGAGGAAGAGGGAGGAGGAGGAGGAGGAGAAAGAGGAGAGGGAGGGAGGGAGGAGAAGAGAGGAGGAAGGGAGAGAGAACAGTACACATCAGGCTAAAGAGGGCTACCTAATGAAAAATTGGCCATAGACTGAAAATCCCAAGAGCGTCAATAAAAAGCAGTTTCTGCCTGTCATTTTTCCTGGCTCCTTCATTTATACACCTGAACTGAGTCACAAAGATTGTGAACAATTTAAGGTCTGTAACTAGAAATTTCTTTTTTTAATTAATTAATTTATCTGTTATTTTATGTGTAGGAGTGTACTGTCTGCATTGTAAGTAAGTGCACCCTTGTAGTGCAATGCTTCGGAGATCAAAAGAGGGTGTTGGACTGCCCTGGAACTGGAGTTAAAGAGGGTTCTTAGCCATCATGTGGGTGCTGGGAATGGAACCTGAATCTTCTGCAAGAGCAGTTGGTGCTCTGAACTGCTGAGCCATCTCTCCAGCCCCGAAATTTCTTTTTTAACCTTGCAGTTGTTCCTGCCCATCTCTGTATTGTTCCAAGTAAAAAATTAGTGGAAATTGTACACCTTCCTTCTGCTTTTATTCTCAAGAAAAAGACACGTCACTCAACATTTCTAAACTGAGGCTTTTTCCTGAAGTGGCACATCTATTGTTTTTTACTTACTGAGCATCAGAAAAAGAAGTCTCTGCTCAAAAACAGACAACATTAGCAGGGTGTGGTGTTACATGCCTTCGGTCCCAGTCCTTTAATCTCAGGACTTGAAGACAGAGACAGTCTGATCTCAGTTACCCTATCTCAGGGTTTAAAAAACAAACAAAAACAAAAACGAACATAAAACCACCAAGGACATCCACTAATACATGATTATCATGTTCGGTTGGATCTCGATGAACTGGAAAAACCACAAAATCTTTAGATGTGGTTCTTTTAGTGCTTCTTTTCCCTATTTCACCAATGAACCAATTAACAAGGACTGCAAATTTTAACTGTACACTATACTTAATTAAGCCTGATAAATGTTATCATTGCAGAAAAATGACAGGCTTCTGAACAAAACATCAGGGCACAGAGGCATGAAGTTCACATTTACATTGTCATGTACCATTTGAAAGATGCCATACTAAGGCTGTGACCGAGTGAACAGCCTCTCCTGTCAACAGGGTCATGGGTATGATGCAAAACTGGTCATAGTAGCAAAAAATGTTATTTTTAAATAAGATCCTCATCTTCGATTTAACTTAAGCCAAACTTTGAGTGCCAACTACAAGCCTGCTTTCACGGTCTACAAAGATGGGGTAAAAAACTCAATTCGTCTTCTCAAAATGGTTAAGACCCCTGCACTTCAGTATCAACAATATAAGAAACAACAGTCCCACAACCTCTGCACCCATGTACACAAGCAGAATACAAGTTCGCGGCTACTTTCTGATCCCAACAATGGGCTTTTGGACAACTTTCTTAGGAGGAAGCATTTAAAATAAAACCTACAAGGTAAAAAAGAAAAGTGTAAAACAGACTTGATGGGCTCAGAAGGTCCCAATGAACTAGCTTAAAGCCTACAAGGGGCCGCGTCACAACAAAGCGAGGACGACGGCCTGGAGTGGTCGGGGTCCGGGAGGACCACGGCCTGGAGTGGTCGGGGTCCGGTAGGAAAGGAAGACTGCAGCGAGGGGCTGGGGTAGGGAAGGAGGCTGGCCAGGAGTGATGTGGGCCGGAGAGGAGAGCTGTCGGGAGTGCTCGGGGTTGGGGTCGGGGTAGGGAACGCCGGGAAGGATCAGGGTCATGGTCGGGGAGGAGGGCGGCCGGGAGGGTTGGGGGTCCGGGTCCGCGTCCGGAATATGTGCTCCAGCCCCACCACTCAGTGGCTGCGCCGCGGGAAGCGGAAGTGGGGGAAGCCGTGGGCACGGCTGAAAGCGGGCCTGCAGTCACCAGCGCCGGCCGAGGCTTTGTTCCGGGGAACTCGGAGAGGACGTCAGTCCTCAGAGCGCGCGGCCCCGCGGCTCCACCCGGAAGGCTGCAGCCCAGGCCCACCCAAGCCGCCCCTCGCTGTCCGCCGCCCGGCGCGCGCTCCCTTCCCCCTCCCACCGCCCCCCGAGGCCCGGGCGGCGCGCGCCGCACTCCACACCAATCACTTACAACGGCATCGTCTCCGGCGCCGGCACCGCCCAGTCACTTCCCCCCCGCGACCGCCGCTGCTGCCGCCCTGGGCATGATCCACCGAGGCGGGAGGGACGGGGAGGCCTGCCTCAGCCCGGGGACTGACTGAGTCCCGCACCCGCGCCCCGCCGCTTTAAGCGCTTCTCTTCCTTCCCCTTCGTCCTAACATGGCGCCCGAGCGCTACCACAGCAACGTTCTAGAAATGGTGACGTCACCGCGCACGCCTAGCGTGCGCCTGTGCAGTAGCCGCCCGTGCGGCGCGGCCTCATAGGAAATGTAGTTCCGCTGGGCGCCACGGGCAGGAGATTGCCACGGTTATCTCACGCTTCGGTGGTAGTGGGTGCGTTTGGTGTGGGAGGCTTCGAGCGACAGCCCAAGTTTCCCTCCCGTGGGTACATTGTCGTGGCAGATGAGGATTAGGAGGCCCAGGCGGCGATGAGAAGGGCCTCCCCTAGCGGGCTGGCCACACTGTGAGGCCAGTCCTCCAAGCGGCCGAGGGGGCGCGGCCCCCACGTGCTGCAGATGCGTGGGACCACAGCGCAGCAGCATGCACATCAAGCAGTTCAGCCGCTTCTTGAGAGCAGTGCCAACCTGTCAGCGCTGTGAGCACTTAAATGTGATGATGCCCGAATTGGTGCTCAGATCCTGATGCCTGCGCCCACTCTCAGCGAGAGCTTATTAAATGACCAAGTGTTCGGGGCTGTGATGACGGAGCTCTGGAACACGAGCTAATTTTACTTAACAGCTCACGAAAACAGTTTGATGAAGTTGTCACTAACCACTGGACTTGTTCCGTTGC
The DNA here is from genome assembly GCA_009823505.1 of Rhizomys pruinosus. Lineage (NCBI taxonomy): Eukaryota > Metazoa > Chordata > Mammalia > Rodentia > Spalacidae > Rhizomys > Rhizomys pruinosus. The sequence continues at coordinate 3,117,390 of VZQC01000008.1, read as the reverse complement.
ATTGTTTTGTTTGCGACAGAATCCCTATGTAGCCATAAGGTCGTCATGTAGCAGAGGCTGATCCTGAACTTGTGATCCTCCTGCCTGCTAGGCTTAGAGGTGTGCACCCGTTTGCCTGGTGTTATGCGGTAAAGAATGGAATTTCCCTCTAGGTGGCCTTGTCTTCTCCCTTGTTAGTTAATCCAGCTGGGCAGATCCCGGCCCTGGCTGAGAAAGCACCCCAAAGAAGGTGGACTCACCTTAAGATAATGTTTTATCTTTTCCTTCCAAGAATGACTGCCAGTTCAGGGTGAGCCTTGCCCACCTTTCTGAGTCCTGACTCACTCTCTTTTTTTACTTTTGGATATTGTGGCTGGAGAGTACGACAGAGAGGGAGACATCAAGATTAACCTATGAGGAGCTAGCTAAATGGTTAAGAGCACTTGCTGCTCTTGCAGAGGATGCAGATTTGATTCCCAGCACCCACGACTGTTTGTAACTCCAGTTCTAAAGGACCCAAAGCCCTCCTCTGGCCTCCTTGGGCACTAGGCATGCACATGGTACATGTAAATACCTGCAAGCAAACACTCATACACACAAAAGCACACATAAAAGAGAAATCAGGGCCAGGTGTGCTGACACAAGCCTTTAATCCCGCACTCTGGAGGCAGAGGCAGGCAGATTTCTGTGAGTTCAAGGCCAGCCTGGTCTACAAGTGAGTTCCAGGGCAGCTGGGGCTAGAGGGAGACCTGTCTCAAAAAAAACCAAAAAAAAATTTTTTTAAAGACAAATAAATAATAAATAAATAGCGACTGGAGTGATGGCTCAGCAGTTAAGACCCCTGGCTGCTCTTGCACAGGACTCTAGGTCACTTCCCAGCACTCACATGGCAGCTAATGACTAACTCCAGTTCTAGGGGATCCAATTCTCTTTTCTGGCCTCTGGTCATTGCACAACGCAGGTGCACTGACATGCAGGCAAAACACTCATACACAAAAAAATAAAATTAAAAGTTTTAAATCCTTTTTTTTGAGACATATACCTCCAATTGGTCAGGAACTCCCTATTTAGACCAGGCTGGCATGGATCTGTGGATCTCACATAGATCTGTCTTTTTCCGCCTCCAAAGTGCTGGGATTAAAGGTCTGCACCACCAACCCTGGCCCAATAAATAAATCTTAAAAAAAAAAAAAATTTAGCCAAAAAGGAAACTATTCTCCTTCAGGATAATGCTAGAAATTTTATGGGATTTTTTTAGGTTTATTTTAATCATGTGTATGTGTATCTAGGGGAAGGAGCATGCATGTGAGTTCAGGTTGCACCTGGGAGGTCAGAGGCATCAGAACCTCTAGGACTGGAGTTACTGGTTGTAAAGCCACCTGACTTAGATGCTGAGAACCAAATTCCAGTCCTCTGCAAGTGCAGAAAATGTTCTTAACTGCTGAGCCATATCTCCATCCACCCACTAAGGATTTTTAATGCCATAAAAAATTTATGCCTGGGGCTAGAGAGATGGCTCAGTGGTTAAGGGTGCTGACTGCTCTTGCAGAGGACCCGGGTTTGATTCCCAGCACCCACATGGCAGCTAAGAACCGTCTTTGACTCCAGTTCCAGGGGAATCTGACACCCTCTTCTGACCTCTGCGGCATTGCACAACACGGGTGCACCAACCTACATGCAGACAGTACACTCATACACATAAAAAATAATAATTTATGCCTATATTATATAACTAGTCAGAAATATCCAGAAACTTTCCAATTATCAGCAATTATTTACACCACCACATGAATTTCAAGATTTACAGTCCTAAGTTGCTAGAAATCCTGGCTGTGAACTCAAAAGCAGCCTTGCAGGAAGCAGTCATGCCTGACTTTCTGTGACTCATGAAATATGGCCATTTTAATTTATTTCCATTTGGGGCCATAACGAATTGTGTAAAATCATTAACGAGATGTTAAAATAACAAATAGTGCAATTTTGTTCACTCTGTAGTTTAAATAACTAGAAATGTTTGATGTGCAGAGGCAGAATATTCAGAACTTACTGAAGAATCAATTATTTAACTTTCTGTACCTTGGACAGGCACATCTGCCTTCTCAATTTACATCTCAAATACCATTTTAAAGAAGTAATCATTCACTACCACACCAACTTTTAATGATTGCACTTTCTACAGGAATTTTCCCCAAACCTAGAAAAGCATTTTTTTTTTCAAATTACGAGGTTGAATTGATCTGTAATGCTGAAGTCACATGACCTGAGATTGCTGAATCTTCACTGCATTTCAGGATTGTTCTTGAAGAGATATTCTGCCTACAGTTTAAAGAGGAAAACATCAATTACTTACTTATTTATTTATTTATTTATTTATTTATTTGGCTTTTTGAGAGAGGGTCTCCCTGTAGCCCCACCTGCCCTGGAACTTGCTATGTAGACCAGGCTGGCCTTGAACTCACAGAGATCCTGCCTGCTTCTGCCTCCCAAGAGGTAAAATCAAAGGTGTGTGCCACCAAGCCCAGCTACACTTCTTAGGTGTGCATGTTTGTGTGTGTCCGGTGCATCTGTGTCACTGTGTGCATCATGGACATCCTGGGAACACCTGTGGTGTCCACCCTTGCCTCCACACCTTGCCTAAGGCAGGCTCCCTCTGGATCACTGCTGTATACATACAGCAGGCTAGCTGCTCCTCAAGTTTCTGGAAATTCTCCTTCCTCTGCTTCCCATCTCATTGGATGTGTGCCAGGATTATAGCTTTACCTGGTTTCTGGAGATTTACTCTCAGGTCTCATCCTTGGGTGGCAAGGGCTTACCCATTGAGCTACCTCTCCAGCCAAAGTTATCAATTTACAGGGTACTTTTTTGTCACATATTTATACTATGAACATTTATGATAAATTATTTCCTTCCAAATGGATGATGAAAAATAAAATGGTTTGACACAACTGTAATCCCACTACTTGGGAGACAGGGAGCTGGAGCCTGTATCTGCAGGCCAGCTTGGGCTACAAGGTAAGTTCCAGGCTAGCCAGGGCTACATAGTAAGATTGCTGAAGAAAAAAAGAAGTAGTGGGAGGAGGTGCAGAGAGAGGATCTAAATACCAGCAAACTACATCGTGTGAAAATTGCAAAAAATAAGAAATAAAAAAAGAAGAAAAGGAAGCTGGCTGTGGTGGCATAGGCCTTTAATCCTAGCACTTGGGAGGCAGAGGCAGGAGGTCTCTGTGAGTTCAAGGCTAGCCTGGTCTACATAGCGAGTTCCAGGACAGCTGAGGCTACAGGGAAACCCAGTCTCAAAAAGACCAAAAGAGAGAGAGAGAGAGAGAGAGAGAGAGAGAGAGAGAGGAATGAGAGGGAGGAGAGGGAGGAGAAGAGGAGGAGAGAGCGATGAGAGAGAGGAGAGACTGAGAGATAGAGAGAGAGAAGAGGAGGAGGAGGAGGAGGAGGAGGAGGAGGAGGAGGGGCGGGGGGCTGGAGAGATGGCCTAGTGGTCAAGAGCACTGACTGCTCTTGCAGAGGACCCGGGTTTGATTCCCAGCACCCACATGGCGGCTGAGAACCATCTTTAACTCCAGTTCCAGGGGAATCCAACACCCTCTTCTGACCTCTGCAGCATTGCAGGACACTGGTGCACAAACCTACATGCAGACAGTACATTCATACGCATACAAAAAAAAATTGCCAGGCGTGGTGGCACCCAACTTTAATCCTCGCACTCGGGAGGCAGAGGCAGGTGGATCTTTGTGAGTTCAAGGCCAGCCTGGTCTACAGAGTGAGTACCAGGACAGCTGGGGTTATAGGGAGACCCTGTCTCGAAAAGACAAAAAAATAATAAAATAATAAAATAAGGAGGAGGAGAGAGGAGGAGGAGGAGGAGGAAGAGGACAAGGAGGAGGAGGACGAGGAGGAGGAGGAGGAAAGGAGCATGGGAGTACGAGGGGCACACTAGTGACAGCCCTGGCTGAGGAGCTGTGACTGCTGGCTGCTGGCCCCGGAGGGCCGCTGGTGAGGGAGGGGCAGTTTTCTTTCAGGGTGTGGCTGTGGTCTGTTGGTCATGTTCGGTGAATGACCCCACACCGGTACACACATGCAAGAGTAATTAGACTCAGTGAATTATCAAAAAAGAGGAGGACATGAAGTTGAGATGAGGACATGTATTAGGAATCTGGGAGGAGCCCGAGGGAGTGAGGGCTAAGTATGATGAAAGTACATGAGCGAGTTCCAGGACAGCTGGGGCTACAAGGAGACCCTGTCTCGAAAAGACTAAAAAAAAATAAAATAAAATGAAAGTACATGTGTACCTGCTGACTTCTCAAAGGATAAAACAAAGATAAAGATGGGGGTGTTGTTTTTTGTTGTTGTTTGTTTGTGTTTTGGTCTTTTTGAGACTGGGTCTCCCTGTAGCCCCAGCTGTCCTGGAACTCACTTTGTGAGTTTTCACTTACCACTCCCCAGCTGAAAAAAATCTTTTTGTAAAACATGAACATATTAAAAGCTGTTTCCTGCCGGGCGTGGTGGCGCACGCCTTTAATCCTAGCACTTGGGAGGCAGAGGCAGGCAGATCTTTGTGAGTTCAAGACCAGCCTGGTCTACAGAGTGAGTTCCAGGACAGCTGGGGCTACAGGGAGACCCTATCTCAAAAAGACCAGAAAAGGGACTGGAGAGATGGCCTAGTAGTTAAGAGTGCTGACTCCTCTTGCAGAGGACCTGGGTTCGATCCCCAGCACCCACACAGCAGCTGAGAACCATCTTTAACCCCAATTCCAGGGGAATCTGACACCCTCTTCTGACCTCCGCGGCATTGCATGACACAGGTGCACAAACCTACATGCAGACAATACATTCATACACATAAAAAATAAAATTTTTTAAAAAGGCCAAAAAAAAAATAAATAAAAACTATTTCCAAGCTAGATGTGGTGATATACACCTTAATCCCAGCACTTGGGAGGCAGAGGCAGGCAAATCTCTATGTGACCTTTCAGGCCAGCCTGAATGACATAGTGAGTTCCTGGCCATATGGGGCTGCAGGAAAACCATGTCCCCCAAAACAAAACAAAACAAAAACCCAAAAAGTTATTTCCCAAATGACAAGATTTAAAATATAATTTTTCTCTGACTCAACTGGTTTTCTTTAAATTTCAGCCCTGGGGCTGGAGAGATGGCCTAGCAGTTAGAGCGCCGACCACTCTTACAGAGGACCTGGGTTCGATCCCCAGCACCCACATGGCAGCCGAGAGCCGTCTGAAACTCCAATTCCAGAACTCCAGCTCCAGGGGAATCCGCGACCCTCTTCTGACATCTGCGGCATTGCACGACACGGGTGCACAGACCTGCATGCAGACAGTACATTGATACACATACAGAAATAAATAAAAAAATAAAAAAAAATAAATTTCAGCCCTATTTTATTTTCAATTTGATATTTAAAAAAAAAAATAAGGGGCTGGAGAGATGGCTCAGTGGTTAAGAGCACCGACTGCTCTTGCAGAAGACCCAGGTTCGATTCCCAGCACCTGCATGGCGGCTAAAAACCGTCTTTAACTCCAGTTCCAGGGGAATATGACACCCTCTTCTGACCTCAGTAGCATTGCATGACATGGGTACACCTGCCTACATGCAGATAGTACACTTGTACACATTAAATAAATATAATTTAAAAAAATGAAACCTTGAGACTAAAGAAATGATCTGACTCCCTCTTCTAGACTCCATGGGCATTACACACATGGCTGCACTTACATACATGCAGACAAACCATTCATACCATAAATAATTTTTTTTTAGAGCGGTCAGCGCTCTTAACTGCTAGGCCATCTCTCCAGTCCCTTAATTTTTTTTTTATTATTTTCTGTGTGTATGAATGTACTGTCCGCATGTAGGTTGGTGCACCTGTGTCATACAATGCCTCAGAGGTCAGAAGAGGGCATTGGATTCCCCTGGAACTGAAGTCAAAGATGGTTCTTAGCCGCATGTGGGTGCTGGGAATCGAACCCAGGTCCCCTGTAAGAGCAGTTGGCACTCTCAACCGCTGAGCCATCTCTCCAGCCCCGCATACCATAAATAATTTTTAAAATGAAATCTTGCCAGTTGTGGTGGTAAACACCTTTAATCCCAGCACCAGGGAAGCAGAGGCAGGCAGATCTCTGTGAGTTCAAGGCCAGCGTGGTCTAAGCCTGGTCTACATAGCAAGTTCCTGGCCAGCTGGGACTAATGGAGACAAAAAAAAAGGCTTACCAGAAAATCCACGGGGTCTTCAGGTCTGACCTTACAGCACTCATTCAGTCCCTGCATCAGTGTGGGCATCACGTAGGTCATCAAGTAGTTTCTCAGGGGGATGGACTGGGCCTCCAGCAGCTCTCTCTCCTCTCTCTTCACTTCCTCTAGCCTTTTGTTCTGTGTAAATAGAACACATGTGGGTATGGAGATATACAGTCAGAGGGAGAAAAAGAAAACATGTTCATACAGCTGTCCCCAAAGAGCACTGGAACCTGACACTGCGAAGAAGGACACTAGCAACTGTGGCAGTTCAGATCAGAAAAGGAATTAAGTGGTATCACTACAACTGCCCGGTCTTCTAGAAAACCAACTGTGAACCAACCTGCTTGCCTGCCTTCCTTCCTTGCTTCCTTGTTCCTTCTTCTTTCCTTCTTTCCCTCCATTTTTCTGTTTTAACTTTTATTTCTATTGATACACCTTTTTAATTTTTTTATTTTTTTGTCTTTTTGAGACAGGGTCTCCCTGTGGCTCCAGCTGTCCTGGAACTCACTATGTAGACAAGGCTGGCCTTGAACTCATAGAGCTCTGCCTGCCTCTGCCTCCTGAGTGCTGAGATTGGGATTAAAGGCATGTAACACCATGCCTGGCTGATACACCTTTTTTGTTTATTTTTTAATGTATGGTTAAAGTATTCATTTTCTTGGTTTTGTTAATCCTCCATTCCCCACCCCTCTCCCTCCTTCCCCTCTCCCTCATCCCACTCACACAGCCCCACGTTCCACTTTCAAATCAAATATATTCTGTACCCTTGCACTCCAGGCCTCGCCCTGGTATATATATATATATATATCAGGGGTTTTGCTATCTATTCTGTTAATGGCCATCTAGGCTGATTCCACATCCTTGCTTCTATAAACAGAGCAGCAAGAAAGATGGATATACACTGGGATTGAACTAAAGTCCTTGTGCTCATAAGGCAAGCATTTTACTGATGAGGTCATTGTACTCAGCTCCATGATCTTTTATTTACTTATTTATTTATTTACTTATTTACTTATTTTTTGGTCTTTTTGAGACAGGGTCTCCTGTAGCTCTGGCTGTCCTGGAACTCACTCTGTAGATCAGGCTGGCCTTGAACTCACAGAGATCCCCCTGCCTCTGCCTCCCAAATGCTAGGATTAAAGGCCTGCACCACCACACCTAGTATTTATTTATTTATTTATTTATTTATTTATTTATTTATTTATGGTATTTTTGAGACAAGGTCTTCCTTTTAGCCCCAGTTGGCCTGGAACTCACTATATACACAAGGCTGGCCTTGAACTCACAGGGATCCCCCTGCCTCTGCCTCCCGAGTGCTGGGATTAAAGACACACCTAGCTTTTTTTTTTGGTCTTTTCAAGACAGGGTCTCCCTGTAGCTCCAGCTGTCCTGGAACTCACTCTGTAGACCAGGCTGGCCTTGAACTCACAAAGATCCGCCTGCCTCTGCCTCCCAAGTGCTAGGATTAAAGGCATGTGCCACCATGCTACACCTGGCTTTTTATTTTTTTTAACATTTTTTTATTGATGCTTGTGCATTTCATACATCATTTTCCAATTCCGTTCAGGCATATTTCCCTTTCCCTTCCCCCCC
>VZQC01000008.1:3092184-3107591 GCA_009823505.1 Rhizomys pruinosus | reverse complement strand
CATCCAGCCTGGGCTACAGTATAAGGCATGTGTCAATTTAAAAAGTGAGAGGAAGCTGGATGCGGTGGCCCACATCTTTAGTGCTAGCACTCAGGAGGCTGAGGCAGGCAGACATTTGTGAGTTTGAGGCCAGCTTGATCTACAGAGCAGGTTCCAGCCCAACTGGGGCTACAGGGAGATCCTATCTCAAAAAGACCAAAAAGAACAAGAGAGAAGCAGGGCGAGGTGGCGCAGCCTTTAATCCTAGCACTCGGGAGGCAGAGGCAGGTGGATCTTTGTGAGTTCAAGGCCAGCCTGGTCTACAGAGTGAGTTCCAGGACAGCTGGGAGACCCTGTCTCAAAAAGACAAAAAAAAAAAAAAAGAACAAGAGAGAGGAGAAGGAATAAAGCAGAACAAGAGAGAGAGAGAGAGAGAGAAAGAAAGAAAGAAAAGAAAGAAAGAAAGAAAGAAAGAAAGAAAGAAAGAAAGAAAGAAAGAAGGAAAGAAAGTTTGTTCTTCCTCAGCAACACAGCAGAGAAAAGACTAATGGATTAGGCTACATATATAAGTATGACACTTTGGTCAGATAAAATATCATAAATAGGGCTGGAGAGATGGCCTAGCGGTTGGGAGCACCGACAGCTCTTGCAGAGGACCAGGGTTCAATCCCCAGCACCCACATGGCAGCTGAGAACCATCTTTAATTCCAGTTCCAGGGGAATCGACACCCTCTTCTGACCTCCGCAGCATTGCAGGACATGGGTGCACAAACCTACATGCAGACAGTACATTCATACACATACAAAAATAATAAAAATTTTTTAAAATATATCATAAATAACATTAATAGATAATGAATTGAGGAAAAACTGATATGATTGTAAAAAAACGTTAAGATATTCTTTCTATAATTTTATTTAATATTTTTATTTTTTATTTGTATAAATGTATTGTGTGCATTGCATAAGTGCACCTGTGTTGCCCAATGCCCTTGGAGGTCAGAATAAGGCATCAGATTCCATTGGAACTGGAGTTATAGATGGTTGTCAGACATCATGTGGGTGCTGGGAATCGAACCTGGGAACTCTGCAAGAGCAGCCGGTGCTTTTAACTGCTGAGCCATCTCTCCACACCCCCAAAGCTAAGATATTCTAAAGAAGTTACATACATGTACAGTATTTGCTAGGTACTGCCTATGTCTATAAAATTAGCCCTTTAATCATCACAGCAAATCTATAAAGTATTATCATTGTCCTCATTTTACAGATGGAGAAAGTGAAACACAAAGTGTGACTTGGGGGCCAGCAAAATGGCTCCTTGGGTAAAGACACTTGCCACCAAGGCTGATGATGAGAGTTTAATCCCTAGGACCCCCATAGTGGAAGGAGAGAACCAACTCCTGTAAATTTAAATTTCCCTCTGACTTCCACATGTGTACCATGGCGCATATATATATATATATATGGATATATATGTGTGTGTGTGTATTTTTTAATTGATAAATAAAAATAGTACCTTGGGACAGGAGTAGTGCAAGATTTAAACTCTAGGTACAAAGCCGGGCATGGTGGCACCCACCTTTAATACTAGCACTTGGGAGGCAGGCGGATCTTTGTGAGTTCAAGGCCAGCCTGGACAGCTGGGGCTACAGGGAGATCCTGTCTCAAAGAGATAATGATGTCTTGTTTAAATAGCTTACATGAAAAACACTAAAAAGAAAAGCGTTGTCTGGAGAGTCCCTGCAGCCAGGTTGGCAGCAGACCCAGCCAAAGTGGCTTTGCCTCCTCCCAGCCTCCTAGGCACATCCACACACTCACCCACTCATCCCAGCGGGCTATCTTCTCTGCCATTTCCATAGCCTCCCTATGTTCACGTTCCACCTCCTCAGCAGCCTCCTTGGCCAGGCGTTCCTCCGCAGCCCTCTTCTCCTGTTCTTCCTTTTCTTCTTCCGTTAAACCATAATTTCGAGGCTCCCCAATCTCTTTAAAGAGCTGCTTGATAGCAAGTCTGTTCTGAGCATCTTCAAGTTTTCCTACATCTTTACACACCAGAAGAGAGACATGAACACATATATTCTAGGCATGGTGGCAAGTCTGTGACTCTAAGTTTGTGGTAAATGGTCACACTGGAGTTCTGATTTCCAGTTGGTAGCATTGCTCAGCATTTCATTGCTCAAGGGTGAAGGGTGGGAGGACTGGGCTTGGTTCTCTTGTTTGCTCGCTTGTTTGAGCTAAGATCTCAGGATGTATGGCCTTGAATAGATTGGAATTCCATATGGAAACTAGGCTGACCTCATATTTACAGTGATCCTCCTGCCGCTGCCTTCTGTAGGTTGGATTACAGATATGCACCACCTAAACCCTCTTTGAGTTCTACTCATCAGCACTGATCTAAGTGGGGATGGACCATGCCGTAGTGTGGATTTTTGTTTTGCTTTGAGATGTATCTGTGCAAGATGTGTGTGCATGTATGTATGCATATTCACATGTGTGTGGGTAACAAGCTGGAGATGAATATATGTATACATGTCTGTGAAGGCTCAAGGTTGACCTCAGGAGTCTTTTTTTTTTTTTTNCTTCCTACTGGGGCCACTGCTGGGATTCCTGTTGTGTACACACCCTTCCTGTGTCCTGGGGAATCTGTGGCTGGCAGAAAGCCTCTGCTGTGTGTAGAGCGGCCACCTTGGGCAGCCCCTGTCTAGGCTCCTTTCTGATGATCTGGTGTCTCCCAGGCTGAAAGGACTCTGTGCAGCTCTTTTGCTAAAAGAATTAATATTAAAAATTTTGTATGTGAATGGCGTATCTACATGTGCTTGGAAATATGTATGCATGCATGTGAGGCCAGAGGTCAGCATCAGGAGTCTTTCTTGACTGCTCTCTACTGGATCTCAAAGGCAAGAGCTCTCAATTGAACCCAGAGCACGATGACAATCTAGCCAATCAGCTTGCTTGGGGATCCACCTTCCAAGGCTGGAATTATAAGCAGGCTGCTCTATCCACCTATCATTTTTTTTTAATTTTTAAAAATTTATTATTTTTTATGTGTATGAGTGTACTGTCTGCATGTAGGTTGGTGCACCTGTGTTGTGCAATGCCACGGAGGTCAGAAGAGGGCGTCGGGATTCCCCTGGAACTGGAGTTAAATATGGTTCTTAGCCGTCATGTGGGTGCTGGGAATTGGGTCCTCTGCAAGAGCAGCCAGTGCTCTTAACCACTGAGCCACCTCTCCAGCCCCTGTCCACCTATCATTTACATGTGTTCTGGGCTCTGGACCGTGACTCTCATACTTGTGTGGTAAGTGCTTTATCCACTGAGCAATCTCTCCAGTCTTGCTTTTATTTTTTAAGATTTATCTTTGCGTGTTGTGTGTGAGAGACAGACAGACAGACAGAGAGAATGTCACATGTGAACGTGCGTGCCCATAGAGACCAGAAGAAGGCATCAGCTCTCCTGGAGTTGGAGTTACAGATTCCTGACCAATGTGGGTCGTGGAACCTGAACTCTGGTCCTTTGAAATGTAGGAAGGCTCTTAACTACTAAGCCATCTCTCCACTTTTGTTTCGTTTTGTTCTATTTTTTTTAACTTTGTATTTATTTATTTACTTATTTCTTTTTTTGTTTACATTTTTATCTGTATGAGTGTTATGCCTGCATGTATGTAAGTGCACCTTTGTCATGCAGTACCTGTGGAGGACAGAAGAAGGCGTAGGATCCCCTGGCACTAGAGTTACGGATGATTATTAGGCACCATGTGGGTGCTGGGATTTGAACCCAGGTCTTCTGCATGAGCAGTCAGTGCTTTTACCCACTGAGCAATCTCTCTAGCCCCAGTTCTGTTTTGTTTTGTGCTAGGATCTAACATAGTCCAGGCTGGCCTTAAACTGATGTACTTGAGAATCACCTTGACATCCTGATCCACCAGCCGCCACCTCCCCAGTGCAGCACCCCACCCTGTTATAGTCTGGATCTTGAAAGTTCCCCCAGTCTCGCCTGTAAAAGGCTTGGCCTGGGGGCACAATCAAGGGTAGCATAACTTTTGCAAGGGGTCAGGGGCAGCCATCAGGAAGGAAAGAGTGTCCTGGAGGAGAACCGTGGCACTTTGGTGTCTTCCTATTTCTGACTTTTCCTTCCTAGTCATGGAGTGAGTGGCTTTGCTCTGCCGTTACCCCCTCCCACCACCCCCACCAGGCAGAAACAGTTTACTAAACAAAGAAAGTATGCTCAAGAAGGGGGAGTAGATTCCTGATCTGAGCGGAAAGCCCAGAAAAAAAGGCCTAAAAGCTTTTTCCAGGTTAATTTTCTCAGTAATTAATTGGGGATGCTTCACTTCTCTCAGACTTCACAGAAGGAAGTCTCAGCCATGCTGGAGCCAGGAAGGACTTCCACAAGATCCTTCTGCCTTCTGAAAGCCAGTGATTCAAGACCCCCCCCATTTAAAAAATATTTATTATTTTTATGTGCATAATGTTTTGCCTACATGTATGTAGTGTACCGTATGTGTGCCTGGTGCCTGCAGAGGCCAGAAGAGGGAATATATCCCCTAGAACTGGAATTAAAAACAGTTTTTAGCTGCCATGTGGGTGCTGGGAACCGAATCCCACTCTTCTGCAAGAGTAGCCAGTGCTCCTAACCAGTGAAGTTTTTTATTTTTATTTTTTAGACCAGGCTAACCTTCAGCTCCCAGAGATCTGCCTGCCTCTGCCTCCCAAGTGCTGGGATTAAAGGGGTGCACCATCGCACCTGTGGTTTGTTTTTTTGTTTCTTTTTTTCTTTTGAGATAGTATCTCATGCAGCCCAGGCTGCTTTTGGAGTGATTGTTGTAGTCAGTTTCCTGACAATGAATTGCTGAGAAAATTAACTTATAAAAAGGTTTTAGGCTTTAATGAACTTTCTACTCAGCTCATAAATCCACTTCCATTCTTGAACATGCTTTCTTTGTTTAATAAACTGTTTCTAAATCTATTTCTGCCTCCCACCCCCCCACACACACAAAAAATAACTTTTAAATGCCTGCCTAGGCTGTGGAAGAAGAACACAGAGTAGCTGAAGTGAGACAAGATAGAGGTTTAAGCTGGGTCCCAGCACTAAGGAAGCAGAGGCAGGGAGATGTCTGTGTGTTCAAGGCCAGCCTAGTCTACATAGTGAGTTCCAGGCCAGCTGGTGCTAGAGGGAGACCCTGTCTCAAAAAGACCAAAGGGGGAGAAAAAAGATAGAGGTTTACTTGGGGTCACAGTCCCATTTTCAATTTATAATGAGCTAACCATTTTTATTAGCTTACTGGAATATGAAAATGCTCAAATTCCGGAATATTTGACTGATATTAATGCAGAGAAAATCCAGTCTCATTCTTCTCTGGGTCTTGGAAGGCAGTGCAGAGAAGGTGGCAGTAGGCACATTTTGTTTGAATGATTTTTATTTAATTATTTATTTTTATGTGTATGAGTGTATTGCCTGCATGTAAGTGCCCCCATATTGGGCAGTGCCCATGGAGGACAGAAGAGGGTGTCAGATCCCCTGGAATTGGAGTTATGGACCATTGTTAACCCCCATGTGGGTACTAGGATTCACACCTGGGTCCTCTGCAAGAGCAGCCAGTGCTCTAACTGCTGAGCCATCTCTCCAGGCCCACTAGTAGGCACATTTTGTTATTGGTCCTTTCCAGTCTTCCAGGTCTTTTTTTTTTTTTTAAAGACATGGTCTAGATATATGACCCTGGCTGACCTGAATTTGCCATTCAAATTCAGGTGTAGGTCATCTACTCTGCTTTTTTCTAGATTTTTTTTAATTACACTTAATTTTATTGTTTATTTTGGGAAGTGGACACACGTACATCCCATGGCATGCAGGTGAAGGTCCGAGGACAATCATCTGTGGGTGTCAGTTCTCGTTCCATTACGTGGGTCCCAGGGAACAGATGCAGGTTGTCAGGCTTGGGGCCCAAGTGCCTTTACACACTGAACCATCTTCCTGGCCCATTTCTATATTTATTAATTTTATTGTACATTTTAATTTTTGTATTATTTTTGAGAACCTCAAATATGAACACAATGTATTTCAATCATGTATTCATCCCCACCCCTCCTATTTCTCTTCCAGATCCTTACACCATCCTCTTCAAACTTCATGTCCTCTTTTTTATTTTCTATTTATTTATTTGTTTATTTATTTATTTACTGGTCTTTGAGACAGGTCTCCCTGTAGCCCCATCTAGTCTGGAACTTACTATGTAGACCAGGGTGGCCTTGAATTCACAGGGATTCACCTGCCTCTTTCTTCTGAGTGCTGGGATTAAAGGCATGTGCCACTATGCCTGGCCATATTTTTTTTATATTTAAAACTTCTTTTTTTTAAAAAAAAAAAACTTCTTTATTTTTATTTCATGTGTATGAGTGTTCTGCCTACATGTAAGGGCACCTGTGTGTGTATTGCCCTTGAAGGCCAGAAGAGGGCATCAGATCCCCTGGAACAAGAGTTACAGACAGTTGTTAGCCACCATGTGGGTGTTTGGAGCCAAACCTGGGTCCTCTGCTAGAGCATCCAGTGCTCTTAGCCGCTGAGCCATCTCTCCAGCCCCTCTTTCTTTCTTTTTTAAATCAAACTCAGGGCCTCATGCCTGATAGGCAAAAGCTTTACCATTAAGCTGTATTCCCAGTCTTTAATATCACACTTCTGCTCACTGAACAATGCACTGGCTAGCCGCCCTGGCCCATGTTAGACTCTGCTGGTGTCTATAGACCAATGCTATACAAAGGAGAGTGTTAGATACAGAAGCAGCTGTGGCTGGGTGCACCAACCTACATGCAAACAGTACACTCATACACATAAAAAATAATAAATAGCTGGGCGTGGTGGCCCATGCCTTTAATCCTAGCACTCGGGAGGCAGAGGCAGGTGGATCTCTGTGAGTTCAAGGCCAGCCTGGTTTACAGAGCGAGTTCCAGGACAGCTGGGGCTACAGGGAGACCCTGTCTCGAAAAGACCAATAAATAAATAAATAAATAAATTTTAAAAAACATTTATAAAATAAAAAAGAAAGCAAATAAAGCCATTGTGCAAACCAAAGAGCAAAAATGTCTTATCTGCCACCTGCTCACTGCCTGACCTCTGCCATTTAATTGTACATCTCCCTGAATCTTGGGAGTAATTACAGCCTTGCTGTCACTAGTGCCCTAAAACCTTCTGAAAGGCTCTATTTTTGGAGACCAGCCTTGCTTATGGGGAACAACTAGAGCAGAGGAACTTCTGACTGGAACTGTGTGGGTCCCTGAGCGGACCTTGACGGGCAGTGTTGCCTTTCTAGGAAGGTGAGATGAGGACAGCTCTGAACCTGGCTCCTAGTGGAATGTGGAAATTCCAGGACTGTAGGGTGGTCCCAACTGACCCAGGAGGGCCAGAGAGCAGGAAAAACATGCTGGTGTGAAGAGGTGGAAGGCCCAAGGAGAGAAGGGATCTCAGAGACACTGGTGGATGGTGGTCCCAGCATCTCCGTGGGGTCCGTACCTAGGGACCTCCCAGGCCCATCGCTAGGACAGCTCCCCCTTTGCTTTTACTGTATCTGTGTTGTCAGTGTGGAGATGAGGACACTCTCCTCCCGTCCTTTCTGCTGTCCATGCCTCCTTCTTCCTGATCTTTGTAGGAATAATTTGAGGGAATTTATGTAAAAGATGACAGTGACCATGTTTCTGAAATCCACTACTCTCCCATAGTTCTCTAACTAAATACTAGAAATGTCTATATTAAGAGGGGAAGAGTCCTTAGCTTTTATATGTATAATGTGCTTACTTGCCAAAAACATGTAAATAAGGGGCTGGAGAGATGGCTGGGGAGTCTGGCTGCTCTTGCAGAGCACCCTGGTTCAGTTCCCAGCACTTCATGGCAACTTACAACCATCTGTAACTCCAGTTCCAGGGAATTTGATGCCATCTTTGGGCATTGCATGTATGTGGTACACTTACATACATGCAGGCAAAGCACTCATCCACATAAAATTAAAAACAAAACAAGCTGGGCATGGTGGCGCATGCCTTTAATCCTAGCACTCGGGAGGCAGAGGCAGGCAGATCTTTGAGTTCGAGGCCAGCCTGGTCTACAAAGGGAGTTCCAGGACAGCTGGAGCTACAGGGAGATCCTGTCTCAAAAAGACCAAAACAAAACAAAACAAAACAAAAAATACATGTAAGAGCAAAACCCAGCTGCTACCCGAGGTGGAAAGCAGGAAGAACTGCTGATTCATGAGTTGTTATTTCCCTGTTTCTTTCTTTTCTTTTTTAATGTGTATGAGTGTATTGCCTACATGTATGTAAGTGCACCTGTGTCATGCAATGGAGGAGGTCAGATGAGGGTGTTGGATCCTTTGAAACTGGAGTTACAGATGATTGTTAGCCACCATCTGAGTGTTGGGATTCAAACCCTGGTCCTCCGCAAGAACAACAAGTGTTTTTAACTGCTGAGCCATCTCTCCATCCCCCACCCCACCCAAATTGTCCTGTTTCTGAGTGGTAGATACTTTTATGCTTTAATGTTGGTAGTGATAACAAATTCCTTCAGAGATCCACCTGCCTCTGCCTCCCAAGGGCTGAGTGCTGAGATTAAAGGCGTGTACCACCATACCTGGCTTAAAGACACTTCTTAGCCACCATGTGGGTCCTGGGAATCGAACCCAGGTCCTCTGCAAGAGCAGTCGGTGTGCTTAACCGCCTAGCCATCTCTCCTTGTACTGCTATGTAGAAAACCCGTACAGGTATAATTTCTCTCCCATTTCACATCTGAGAAAACTGAGACAGAACCGGCGCTGGCATTGGCTCTCCCGCCTGCAGACTTTGTTTTGTCTTAGGTCTAAGCCTGTCAAGACTCCCAAGTTCCCATGCTGGCCAGCAGGTGTCCCCTAGTCCCCCTGCTCCTTTTCCCTGTGATGGCTAATCTTGATTGTCAACCTAATGGAATTTTATTTTTTTTTGGTCTTTTTTGAGACAGTGTTTCCCCGGAACTTCTGGAGCTTCAGCTGGCCTGGAACTCAGTATGTAGACCAGGCTGGCCTGGAACTCACAGAGATGCACCAGCATTCAGCTCTCTGCTCTGCAGATGCAAAGTGCCCAGCTGCTCCAACCTCCCATCCCCACGTCTTCCCTACATGATGGACCTTATCCTCAAACTGGAGCCAAATAAACTCTTTCTTCCTTAAATTGATTTGTTAGGTATTTTGTTGTGGCAACAAGAACAGTAACTAATACAGGAAATTGGTACCAAGAAGTGGGGTCAATCCTCCTATAAACCTGACCATGTAATTCATAGGCCTGGGACTGGTTTGCGGGAGGAATGTGGACACAGTGGGCACTTTGGGCTCACAAAGCCCTGACTGACCTTCACTGGTGTTTACCTTGCTGGGTTGCAGCCTCAGTTTATCTGATTATTCCTTGCTAGCCTTCATTCTTACCCTTTACAATGGGAATGTTCATTCTGTCTGTGCAGGGACAGATATGGGCCACACTGCATGCGTGGAGGTCAGAAGACAACTTGAGGGAGTCAGTTCTCGATTTTTACCATGTGAGTCACAGGGATTAAACACAGGTCATCAGGCTTGGTGACATGCACCTTTCCCAGGGAGTCACCCTGCAAGCTTTGCTGTTTTGTTTGTTTGGTGTTTTTGACACAAGGTCTCCCAGTAGCCCCAGTTCCAGCCTGGAACTCCCTCTGTAGACCAGGCTGGACTTAAACTCACAGAGATCTGCCTGACTCTGCCCCCAAGTGCTGGGATTAAAGGAATGTGCCACCACACCCAGCTGTTACTGTTTCATTTGTCCCTATAGTGCGATGTAGACTAGGCAGGCCTCCGTCTCACAGAGATCTGCCTGCCTCTGCCTCCTGAATGCAGAGACTAAAGGCATGCTCTACGTACCTACCCAGTCTTTTTCTCATTTCATTTCATTTCATTTCATTTTATAGGAACTCACAGTTAAGAGAGTCCCTTGAATCTCAGATGGGGCTTAGACCTTGAATTTTCAAACATGTTTAGATTAAAAAAAAAAAAAAGAAAGGGAACTTTTGAAGTTGGGCCGAATGGCTTTTTGCATCATGGACCTTTGAGGACAAGTGGGGGATGGTTATGCTCACATGTGCTGTCTGGTTGTCAGGCTGACAAAGGATGGAGTTGTGATGGCTAATTTTATTTATTTTTTTGAGACCAGCCATGCTTTCCCTGGCATGGTGGACTATACCCCCCAACTGTGCATCATATCAGACCTTCCTTCCTTATGGTTGTTTCTGTCAGCTATTTTGTCATAGCAAGGAGAACAATAGCTAATGCATTCCCCAAATCCAGGAAAGGGAAATGCAAGACCCAGAAAGTCAGGACAGAGCTCAGCAGTCCATCAAGCCCAAAGGAGCCAGAATGGCTATGAGCCCTGAAATCTGGAGCCAGGGATGAGGAAAAGGAGGAGTCTGTGGTGTGCCAAGCTCTATTATGTATTTACGGGAAATGAAGAGGCATCTGGTGAAGAGCTAGCTCCATTTGGGAGTAGCTAAGGGGTGAGTGGATCAGACTGAAACCCAGAGGGGAGCACTGTATGCTGAGCACTGGTGCCTGACAGGGCGACAGGGACAGAATGCTGCCCCAGGGAAGCTGGGGGATGGCCTGAGGCAGACAGCAGCAAACACAGATTTCTTCTCAGAAATAGGCTGTTTGGTATTCAATTCTGTAATCTACCCATATATGTTCATATAATAATAATGCTTTCCCACCAACATAACTAAGTAAAACGGCCCTCCTAGAAGAGTGTCCCGTCTATACTGGGGCTTCCTGAGCCCCTTCAATCTTATGATTATACTTCCTGGTCCTCACTCAGCCCTATGATCCCAGTCAGACAGGCAATAGTTCTTGCTGGGGGTCCTGGAGTCATCTCATACCAATGTGTATTGGGTGGACTTCGATTTCATCAAAGTAGTTGAAGACAGTCTCATCATCAGTATTGATGTCTCTGTAGTTGCTCAGGGCCGGGAGGAACCTGTCCTGGCTGTAGTGGGTCCCTGCCACCATACTCTCAGGGAGGTTCATCACCCGCTCTTTTAGAAACTCATCAGAGGCATCCAGGGCACACACAAATTCTGGGGAGAAGAGAAGGCACTGATATCAGCACAGTACACCAGTCCTGAATGGTCCATGGCTAAACAGCATGTTGGCTTTCGGCCTAAACCTAACACTGCTGCCAACGGCCTGTTAGACTGGCCTTCTTGTCACCTTTTTTTTGGTCTTTTTGAGACAGGGTCTCCCCATAGCCCCAGTTGTCCTGGAACTCACTCTGTAGACCAGGCTGGCCTTGAACTCACAAAATCCGCCTGTCTCTGCCTCCTGAGTGCTAGGATTAAAGGCATGCGCCACCCACCATGCCTGGTTCTTGTCACCTTTCATGGAGGATAAATCCCACAATTCCAGAGAAATGAAGACCAATTGGTAATTTGTATCATCTACCTTCCCTCCTTCCCTCCAGTCCCCTCCAGCCCCCCTCCATCTTCCCTCCTTCCCTTCCTTCCTATACAAACAGCAGAAACTATAAATAGAAAATCTCAGGGCTGGAGAGATGGCTCAGCGGTTAAGAGTGCCAACTGCTCTTGCAGAGGACCGGGGTTCGATCCCCAGCACCCACATGGCGGCTGAGAACCGTCTGTAACTCCAATTCCAGGAGAACAGTTCCAGGGGAATCAGATGCCCTCTTCTGACCTCCGTGGCATTGCATGACACGGGTGCATAAACCGACATGCAGACAGTACATTCAGACACATAGAAAATAAATAAATAAAACTTAAATAAATAGAAAATCTCAACCCTGTGGCAATCAAGCTTCCTAGTCATTTCTCACTTTGCCTCTTTGTGAGGAGGAGGGCAGCAGAGGGCTTGAGAAAGGGTCTCACATAGCCCAGGCTGGCCTTGAGCTTGCTATGTATATAGTTTAATCTAGCCTTGAATTCCTGATTGTCCTGAGTCTACCTCCTAAGTGCTGAGACTACAGATGTGCACCACCACAACTGGCTCCTCACTTAGCCTTTTCCAGCACAGTGATCATAGGCTTTGAGCAAAAAGGCTGATTTTCCATAAAAGTAGATGCCAGCAGGGGCTGGGGAAGGTGGGGTCTCTTGGAACTTAAATTTCCATGGACCCAATTTTTTCTTCATTTAATTTTGGTTAAGAAACATCCATGTCCATAATCCTAGCACTTGGGAGGCAGAGGCAGGTGGATATTTGTGAGTTCAAGGCCAGCCTGGTCTACACAGTGAGTTCCAGGACAGCTAGGGCTACAGGGAGACCCTGTCTCAAAAAGACAAAAAAAAAAAGAAACATCCATGTCCAAAATGGTACAGGTCTTATCAGACCTTCCACATACAGAGCATATTAATGATAATCTGCTCTTATTGACTAACATTCTAATGCTTTCCTAAGTGAGTGAAAAAATTACGCCAGGAAGATTGTAGAGGAGGGTGTGTCTGTGGGATGTGTGGAACATGTGTGAACACAGTACTCTACATGAATTAACAGTAAAAACAAAGGCTGAGGGCTGACCTTGACCTTGAGAACTATGATCTTTTTCTTTTTTTTTTTTTTTTTTTTTTTTTTTTTTGAGACAGGGTCTCCCTGTAGCCCCAGCTATCCTGGAACTCACTCTGTAGACCAGGCTGGCCTTGAACTCACGAAGATCTGCCTGCCCCTGCCTCCTGAGGAGGACTACGATCTTATAAATGAATTATAGTTTGAGGTTACCACCATTCTGACCTGGGTTTTTTGGCCTTTTTGAGACAGGGTCTCCCTTTAGTCCCAGCTGGCCTGGAACTAGCTATGTAGACCAGGTTGGCTTTGAACTCACAAGAGATCCACCTGCCTCTGACTCCCAAATGCTGGGATTAAGGTGTATGACATGGAAGATTACAGTTCATCAGTATTGGAAATATTGAGGAGTGTACTTGGCTTTCCAACTTTCTTTTTCTTTCTTTCTTTTTCTTTCTTTCCTGTTTTGTTTTTGTTTTGTTTTGAGACAGGGTCTCCTTGTAGCCCCAGGTGGCCTGGAACTCACTATGTAGACCAGACTGGCCTTGAACTTACAGAAAGATCTACCTTTTAAAAATATGTTATTTATTATTTTTATTTTATGTGTATGAATATATTGCCTGTGTGTATATAAGTGCACCATTGTTGCCAGGCGTGGTGGTGCACGCCTTTAATCCCAGCACTTGGGAGGCAGAGGCAGGCAGATCTTTGTGAGTTCAAGGCCAGCCTGGTCTACAGAGCGAGTACCAGGACAGTTGGGGCTACAGAGAGACCCTGTCTTGAAAAAACAAAGAAAAAAGTGCACCAGTGTTGTACAATGCCCTCAGAGGTCAAAAGAAGGCATAGGATTCCCCCTGGAACTGGAGTTAGGAATAGTTGTTATCCACCATGTTGGATGCTGGGAAGTGAACCTAGGTTCCCTGCAAGACCAGCTGTTACTCTTGACCACTGATCTCTCTAGCCCAGCTTTCCAACTTTCAGATTACTTTAAGATGTTAAAAGCTACTTACTGGGAGATGATCCCTCTCCCTTCCTCTTCCATCCTCTCCCTGGTTCTAGGGATTTAATCAGGGTTTTGTGAATGCTAGGCCAGTGCTCTAACCGGGGAGCTGTATCTCTTAAGCTTCAGTAGATGACTTATTGTTGTTGTTTGTCTTTTTTTGAGACAGGGTCTCGCTGTAGCTCCAGCTGTCCTGGAACTCACTACGTAAACCAGGCTGGCCTTGAACTCACAGAAATCTGCCTGCCTCTGCCTTCTGAGTTCTGGGATTAAAGTCGTACGCCACCATGCCCAGCATTTTTTTTTTTTTTTGGTCTTTTTTGAAACAAGGTGGTCTCCATGTA
Source organism: Rhizomys pruinosus (assembly GCA_009823505.1). NCBI lineage: Eukaryota > Metazoa > Chordata > Mammalia > Rodentia > Spalacidae > Rhizomys > Rhizomys pruinosus. The sequence continues at coordinate 3,093,736 of VZQC01000008.1, read as the reverse complement.
GCCCTAGATGGCCTGGAACTTGCTATGGAACTTGAGCCATTACTTGCTTTATCCTTTTCATATTCCAAGCCTGTATCTTCTTACTCTAGGTACCAGGTATTGAGGCCATCTCTATTACCTCAACTAGGCAGTTCCAAGCTTTCATTCCATCCTGTGCAAAGGCTCTGGCCTAGGTTTTGCCCTCATTCCACTTCTGCCTCCTGACCCCACCTGGTGCTCAGCACTGGGTGTCATGGTGAGGTGTCCCTTCTGTCAGGGAATGCAAATAACATATTCTTCCCATGGGACTCTGAGTATCACCACCCAGTCACCTCTGTGAATTAAAATCCCACAGGTACAAATGAACCTTCTCTCCAGGAAGGTAGAAAATAAAGGCAATTTCCAGAGAGAAGACAATTTACTAAGAACAGACTAAACCTTCCAAATAGATTACATCTTAGACATGTTTGGACTTTGTACAAACGAGAGGGCAGTCCAGTGACCCATGACGAAGAGGCTCGTTGTACCTCTGTCCTCTCATTTCCGAATGCTACAGATTGTTTTCTGTTGAGAAGATGTCAGTTTGAATGGAAGCCCTTCCACTCATCCCAAAGGGAACTTGGAAAATCCCTAGACTCTCCCTCCTGGATATGGCACCCTGCCCGACAAGATGGAGTGGTGAGGGGTTCAAATGAGGGTTCTATCTTGGCTGAGGTGCTTGGCACATTTTGTGCTGAATCTTATCCAGTTGCCTACATGAGAGCATGAAAGCATACAGATGACCATTGAGTTTGCAATCAGTGAATTGTGTGGAACCATTTCATTCCCTCAAACCAGACAATTCTAGTTTTTTAGAGTGAATTAGCTTCATATTTCAACTTTTTTGGAAACATCTGTCTAAGTGAAGGAGGTATCTGAGATAACCCATCTTTTGAACATTTCATTTTTCTGCCACTGGTTTCAGAGTCCACAGGCAAATAATAAATATTCATCCCAGAGATGGAGAGATGGCTCAGCGGTCAAGAGTACTGGTGCACACCTATGATCCTAGCACTCGGGAGACAGAGGCAGGTAGATCTCTGCAAGTTCAAGACCAGCCTGGTCTACATAGTGAGTTCCAAGACAGCTAGAGTACAGGGAGACCCGTCTCTAAATAAATAAATAAATAAATAAATAAATAAATAAATAAACACTTTCTACTCTTTTGGAGGACCAGAATTCAATTCCCTGCATTCATAGGAAGGAAGCTCAAAGCCAACTATAACTCTAGCTCCAGGGATCCAAATCCTCCATCCTCCAGTGGCACTTACACTTACATGTACACAACTACCTCACAAACATAAACACATCATTAAAAATAAAGTCAATCAAGCCAGGTGTGGTGGCACACACCTGTAATCCCAGCACTCCAGAGGCAGAAGCAGAGGCAGAGGCAGGCAGATCTCTGTGAGTTCAAGGCCAGCCTAGTCTACATAGCGAGCTCCAGGCCAGCTGGGACTAAAAGGATACCCTGTCTCAAAAAGACCAAAAATAAATAAATAAATAAATAAATAAATAAATAAATAAATAAATA
>VZQC01000008.1:3072160-3091381 GCA_009823505.1 Rhizomys pruinosus | reverse complement strand
AAAAAAAAAAAAAAAAAAAAAAAGTATATATCTATCCCTGAGGATGACAACAATCTGTGGGGATCAGTGCTTCCAGAGCTTCTGTCAGCTACTCCTAGACCAAGATAAAGGATGACTGCAGCCATGAACCTTGTCCCTGACCTGATACTGACAACAGGACCTCTTACAACCTTGACCTAAACTCCCCAAACAGCTCTTTTAATATTGATCAGAGGATCCGAACTCCCTATAATTACACCTAGTACAAGCTACCTAAAAATCATAACAAAACTTTTTTTTGATGGTGGTGGGGGTGTCTGTATGTGGAGACCAGGGCTTGACGTCAGGAGCTTCCTCAATTGCTTTCCATCTTTTTTGCTTTAAAATCTGACATGCTATTTAATGCATCTGAGATTCTTTTTCCTTCCTTCATTCATTCTTTTCTCTCTCTCTCTCTTTTTTTTTCGAGACAGGGTCTCTCTGTAGCCCCAGCTGTCCTGAACTCTCTCTGTAGACCAGGCTGGCCTTGAACTCACAAAGATCCGCCTGCCTCTGCCTCCCAAGTGCTGGGATTAAAGGCGTGCAGACCAGGCTGGCCTTGATATCACAGAGATCCACCTGCCTCTGCTTCCACAGTTCTGGGATTGAAGGCATGTGACACCACACCCAGCTCTCATCTCTAATTTTCTAATTTCTCTAATTTTGAATTCTCTAATTTTTGAGTTTGTGCTTGAGTGGATCTTTTGTATTTCTGAAAACTGCATCTAGTTATTAAACGAGAAAAACGTATGGCATAAAAGAGTGGATAACATTCCTTTACATGTCTTATTGGAGATGCTGGGGAGATGACTCGTGGGTTAAGTGCTTGCTGAACAAGCTTGGAGACCTGAGTTTCATCCCCAGTGCTCACACAGAAAGACAGGTATGGTGCTGCTGCTGAGCACTTATAATCCCAGTGCAGGGGGGCTGGGGGGATGGAGGGGTAGGGATGGGAGGGAGGTTGGGGTAGGGTGGGGGATATCAGGGGTGGGGAGGACCCCTGGGGTTCACTAGCCAGCCAGCCTAGCTGAACTGGCAACTCCTAGGTTTAGTGAGAGACATGTCACAGAACAAGGTGCACAGCTCCTGACAAATGACACCTGATATTGACCTGTGGTCTCACATGCATGCATACACATATGCAAATTCACACACATACCTGCACATGCACCAACAATCATACACACATACACACACAATTAAATGTGATCTTGGAGAAATATCTTAATCTTACCAGGTGTAATTAATTTATCAAAGGGAACCATTTTGCCTCTGATTTCTTCTTCCTCCTCGTCTTCCTCTAATAAACAAAAGTATGTATAGTTATACTTATTGACACATTACTAGGGATCACAGCAAAAGTTTTCAAATACTTTTTTTTTTTTGAGACAGAGTCTTCCTGTAACCATTGCTGGCCTGGAACTCCCTATGTAGACCAGGCTGGCCTTGATCACACCCGCCTTTGCCTCTGGAGTGCCGGGACTACAGCATCCACCACCACACCCAGCTCTGAAATATTCTTTTAAAAATTTTTTGGTTTTTGACTTTTTTGTTGATTATTTTGTGGCTCCTTTTCTTTACATTTTAATTAATTAATTAATTAATTAATTAATTAATTAATTAATTAATTGTCTTTTTGAAACAGGGTCTCCCTGTAGTCCCAGCATGCCAGGAACTTGCTATGTAGACAGGGCTGGCTTTGGACTTACAGAGATCTACCTGCCTCTGCCTCTCAAGTGCTGGGATTAAAGTTGTATACCTGGCTCCTCCTCCTCCTCCTCCTCCTACTCCTCCTCCTCCTCCTCCTCCTCCTCCTCCTCCTCCTCCTTCTTTTTGGTCTTTTTGAAACAGGGTCTCCCTGTAGCTCCAGCTATCCTGGAACTTGCTCTGTAGACCAGGCTGTCCTTGAACTCACAAAGATCCACCTGCCTCTGCCTCTCTGCCTCCAGAGTGCTAGGATTAAAGGCATGTAACACCGCGCTTGGCTTTTCTTTCTTTCTTTCTTTCTTTCTTTTTTAAAGAGAGGGTCTCATTGTACACTGTACAACTCTGGCAGACTTGGAACTCACTATGTAGACCAGGCTGGCCTTGAACTCACAGAAATCCTCCATCTTCCTCTTCCTCTGCCTCCCATGTGCCTGGGATCAAATATGTGCATATCATGTACAGATTTATTTATTTATTTATTTATCTATCTATCTATCTATCTATCTATTTAGTTAGTTAATTAGTTTTGGCTTTTTGAGATACCATTTATTCTGTATCTAGGCTAGACTTGAACTTAGAGCAATAATACTGCAAAATAAATAAACCAAAACAAAGAAAGTAAAGTAAAACACACAGAAAACAAGACAATAAGGTTGCAAACACATGAAACACAGAGCATTCATACTTACGATTGAACAGGTCTTTTGCTTGGTCATATGTCTTTGGGAATCCATCCAAAATGTAACCTTGGTTCTTACAAGGCATAGATTTGAGCTTTTCTTTCACAAATCTAATTATGTACTGATCTTCTAGCCGACCTGATTTATAAATAAATAAATAAATAAATAAATAAATAAATAAATAAATAAATAAATTACAGAGAGCACAGTTCACCACATTGTTAGGTGCTAAATTCCTTTTGAAAACTGATTTTTAGGGCATACCAAAGCAGCAGGTACCAATGATACTGTCTGCACTTTGGGAACCTTTTGTGGATACAGCCAGGCAAAGGGGAAGGAGGTGTGAATGAAGACCTGTGTGTCTAAAGAATTTCCTCTGGTTTTATTATTTTTTTATTTGTGTGTGTGTGTGTGTGTGTTTGCCTGCCCAAGGAGGCCAGAAGTGGACATCAGACCCCTTGGAGCAGGATTTATGGGCAGTGTGGACCACCCAATATACTGGGAACAGAACAGCGGTCCTCTGCAAGACCAGCAAGCTTTCTTACTAACTGCTGAGGCACTGCTCCAGTATACCCACTCTTAATTTTGTTTTAAGATTTTATTTATAAGACATGTTTGGCAAAATGTGTGAGCTCTGGTGGGGTAGGGGGGCAAGAAAGGGGACACGGTCTAGATTTGATTGGAAATTTTGTGTGAAATGCACAATGCTTCAATAAAAATTGGCTTGAAAAAATATTTTATTTATTTAATGTGTGTATATAAACCAGTATGTATGTGGATAACACACATGCTATGGGACACATGTGGAAGTCAGGTGACAACCTGAGTGAGTTGGTTTTCTCCTTCTATGTTGGCCCAGGAGATTGAACTCGGATTGTTGGCAGCAAGTGCCTTTATCCACCAAACCATGTCTCTGGCCCCTAAGTTTTATTTTGACTTTTTTTTTTTCTTTTTGGTCTTTTTGAGACAGGGTCTAACTGTAGCTCCGGCTGTCCTGGAACTCACTTTGTAGATCAGGCTGACTTTGAACTCCCAGAGATCCGCCTGCCTCTGCCTCCCAAGTGCTGGGATTAAAGGCGTGCGCCACCACGCCTGGCCTTAAGTTTTATTTTGATATTACACCTTAATACCCAATAGTAAATGCTTCTGTTCTGGGAATTACAGGAGACAGCACTCAAGCATTTCGCTAGCCCATCACCTATGGAAAGTAGGTGCTTAGGCTGAGGGTTTAACTCAGTGTATGCTCAGCATGTGGGAGGACCTGCTTTCTACCTCCCTGCACACGCAAAAAGTAAGACCTCAACAAATATTTTTGCGGGCTGGAGAGATGGCTCAACAGTTCAGAGCACTGACTGCTCTTGCAGAGGACCTGGGTTCGATTCCCAGCACCCACATGGTGGCTAAGAACCATCCTTAAGCGGGAAACCTGGCGTGGTGGTACACACCTTTGATCTTAGCACTCAGGTGGCAGAAGCAAGGGAGTTCAAGGCCAGCCTGGTCTATAGAGTGAGCCCCGGGACAGCTGGGGCTATAGGATTTTTCAGAACAGCCTGGGAAATCCTATATAAATAAATAAATAAATAAATAAATAAATAAATAAATAAATAAATAAATATTTTTGCTAGAAGTGAATAGGAAACAATCTGATTTTCCTTTTTTTTGTTGTTTATTTTTGAGACAGGATGGCTCTGTAGCCCCAGCTGGCCTGGAACTCACTCTGTGGACAAAGCTGTCCTCGATCACTATGAGATTCACCTGCCTCATCCTCCCCAGTGCTGGGATTAAAGGCGTGAACTACCATGCTTGGCCTGCCTCCCTCCCTCCCTCCCTCCTTCCTTCCTCCCTCTCTCCCTTTTTCTTTTCTTTTCTTCCTTCCTTCCTTCCTTCCTTCCTTCCTTCCTTCCTTCCTTCCTTCCTTCCTTCCTTCCTTCCTCCGTCCTTCCTTCTTTCCCTCTTTACCGTGTTTCTTTTTTTCTGCTTAACCTTTCAGTGTGTTCAATTAAAAAAAATATTGTTTGACTGGGCATGGTGGCACACGCCTTTAATCCTGGCACTTGGGAGGTAGAGGCAGGCAGATCTCTGTGAGTTCAAGGCCAGCCTGGTCTACATAGTGAGTTCCACAACCCTGTCTCAAAAAGACCAAAAAAAATTTTTTTGAGAATTTCATATGTGCATATAATGTGTTTTGATCAAATCCACTCCCCATTCCCTCCTCTCCAATTCTTCCTCTATCCCTCCTCATTCCCCCCAGTTTATTATGCTGTTTTTTCCCCATTAAGTCCACTGAGTCCACTTAACACTGCTTGTATGGGCATGGGTGTAGGACCATCTACTAGAGTGTGGGCCACCTCTTGGGGCTGGGGTTGGGTCTCAGTGCCCCAACACCTGCCCACCATGAGGGAAGAAGACCCTGTGTCTATTCCCAAAATAAAATTACCATTAAGAAAAAGAAACTGCAGAACAGAAGTGGCACAGGCAGTACTCTCACCTCTACCTTGTCCCGTTTCTGAGCTTTGCCCTGCCCATTAGGCAATTCCTTCTCCAGCCCCAATTCCCAGGTTCCTGGAACTGCTGGGAGAATGGGAGGGAGGAGCCTGCTCTACAAACCGGAAAGGTGTTCGGACGACAACATGATGGAACTCCTCTGGCCTCAAGAACCTGCCATCACATTCACACACAGCCTGTCTCTACATCAGCTGGTGTAGACACAATAGCAGTGTAAGTTCAGCAAAGCTGAGAGATTGCCATCCAAAGATCCTACCAGAGCACACACTGGACTTTTAACTTATCGGAGTCTGTGGTGTAAACTTTACTTGTTATCATTCTACACATGACAATAACATGATTTAACTAAAATAGCTCTCACGGGGGCTGGAGAGATGGCTCAGCGATTAAGAGCACTGACTGCTCTTGCAGAGGACCCGGGTTTGATTCCCGGCACCCACATGGCGGCTAAGAACAGTCTAACTCCAGTTCCAGGGGAATCTGACACCCTCTTCTAACCTTCCCGGAAAAAAAAAAAAAATATATTATAATATATGATATATATATTATAGATATATATATACATAAAAGAAGATAAGAGAATAAGAATAAAAAAAAAAAACACACACACACAAAATAGTGAAGGCCAGGTGTGGTAGCAATGCCAACTCTCCAGAGGATCATGAATTCAAATCCAGCCTGGGCTACGTAGTGAGTTCCAGGCCAGCCTGGGAAACCCTGTCTCAAAAGGTCAAATCTGGAATGCAGCTACAGCTCATTTGGTAGAGTGCTTTCCTAGCATATATAGGCACTGGGTTAGACCCCAGCACCACATCAAACAGCAGTAATTCCAGCACTCAGGGGTTAGGGGCAAGAGGGTCAGGAGCTCAAGGGCATCTCAGCTACTTAGCCACGCTGAGAGCATTCTCAGCTACGTAGCCACGCTGAGAGCATTCTCGGCTACGTAGCCACGTTGAGAGCAGCCTCAGCTACATGAGACCCTGTCTCAAAAGAAGTCAAACAAGCCTGGGGGCGTGTGGCGCCGCCTAATCCTAGCACTTGGGAGGCAGAGGCCAAGGTGTGGATCGTTGTGAGTTAAAGGGCCAGCCTGGTCTACAGATTGGGTCCCAGGACAGCTGGGGACTACAGGAGACCCGGTCGCGAAAAGACCAAACAAAAAAAAAAAGAAGTCAAACAAAACGAAATTACATAAAATAAAACATTATCTTTCTGCTTTTCCAGTGCTCACAGATCACTAGGTAGTAAAGATCCTAAAGTTCTTCCTTCGGGAACTAAAGTAGCTGAAACAAAAAGATCAAAAGTATTGTTCAGCATAACCACATTCCTCTGAATGATTTGACACTACATTCCAGTACGGTGTGTGATAGTTGCAAGAAATAAATAAATAAATAAGATAAAATAAAAAACAGATTTTAAGATTTAATAAATTTTAAAAACTTAAATAAAAAATTTTTTTGGTCTTTTTAAAACAAGCTTTGTACAAAGCAGTTGGGGGGGCGTCATGCAACTTGGAAACAACAACAACAAACAACAGAAAGGGACTGCATCAAAGAACTGACGAAACAGTAAACTTCTGCGGCAAAAGTAAACGTCCCCCCGTGGACAATATGAGAAAAGACGAAGAGATAAAAGCAATGTTGGCAAATGCAATGAGCTCTGGCCAGGGTGGGGAATGGGCGGTAAACTGTCTAGATTTGTTAAAAATAAATAATAAATTTTTTTTTTAAAAATGTTAAAAATAATAACAGATAAAAATAAAAACAAAAAACAAGCTTTCTCTGTAGCCCCACTGCCTGGAACTCAGCCTAGCTTAAATTCAGTCTTTTCTTTTCTGTAAAACAATGTAACACTTTGGTTTAGGACAAGGAGTGCATTTTTTCTTAATTATTTTTATTTATTTTTTTGTATGTTGTATGAATGTACTGTCGCATAGGATTGTGTGCCAGTGTCGTGCAAGGTCTGCGTAGGTCGAAGAGGGTCTTGGATTCCCCTGAACTGGAGTTCTCCTGAATTGGAGTTTTACGACGGTTTTTAAGCTGCCATGTGGATGCTGTGGCTAGATCCCGGTCCTCTGCAAGAGCAGTAGTGCCTTTAACCGCTAGGCTATCTAAAATCCTATCTAAAAAATAAATAAAAAAAAAAAATTAATTTGTCTTTTTGAGACAGGGTCTCCCTGTATCCCAACTGGCCTGTAACTCGACAGCAGATGTCTTCCTCCTCAGCTCCCGTCTTTTTTTAGACAGGTCTCCCACTGGAAAGCTGAAACTCCCTGACCTTTGGTTAGCCCACTGGCCAGTCAGCCCCAGGAAGCTACCTGTCTCCTGCCTCAAAGCTCTGGATCTTAGACTCTTGCCCCCAGCTTTTACATGGGTGCTTGGGATCCAAGCTCAAGTCCTCTTGCTTGTGCGTTTTGCCTGACAGACATGTTTCCATTTCCTTTCCCCCCATTCTACACAGCATCTCAGAGCTGTTCTGGAACTCCTGGTTCTGTTCCGAGCCTGCCTCCCCAGGCGGGGATTTGAGTGTGAACCATTACACCTGGCCATCATCTACTTTTCATTTCTTTGAGAACCCCAATACTGTTTTCCATACGAGCTGGACCCAGTCTGATTAAAATGAATAAGCATAGCCCAAATGGACAGCTTTTAAAATATCACTTTGCTTCTTTTCCGGTTCCTCTCTCGCTCTCCTCTTTTTTTTTTTTTTTTTTTTTGGTATTTTTAGTCCCAGCTGACCTGGAGCTCGCTCTGTAGACCAGGCTGGCCTTGAACTCACAGAGATCTGCCTGCCTCTGCTTAACAAATGCTGGGATTAAAGGTGTGCACCAGCACTAAAGATGGTTCTTAGCCACCATGTGGGTGCTGGGAATCAAACCCGGATCCTCTGCAAGAGCAGTCAGTGCTCTTAACTGCTGAGCCATCTCTCCAGCCCCTGCTTTTCTTCTTATTAAACTCTTTTAAAGTTTTAAATGTTAGGATTAACCTACATTCATAACTACTAAAATGGGGTTTAAAATGAGTATAAGGGGGCTGGAGAGATGGTTCAGGGGTTAAGAGCACTGGCTGTTCTTGTAGAAGGTTGGGGTTCGAATCCCAGCACCATATAGTGGCTAACAACCGTCCATAATTCCAATTCTAGGAGATCTTTCTGTCCTCTATGTGCACTGCATGTGTCAAGTGCACTGTACACAGTTTTATGTGTATGCATGTGTCAAGTGCACTGTACACATGTACATGCACTTGACACATGCAAACACATAAAACAATAATTTTAAAAAGTAGCCAGGTGTGGTAGCACACGCCTTTAATTCCAGCACTCAGGAAGTAGACAAAGGTAGATCTCTGTGAGTCCAAGGCCAGCCTGATCTACAGAGTGAGTTCCATGCCAGCTGGGGCTACAGGGAGACCCTGTCTCAAAAAGACCAAAAAAAAAATATTAAAGCAAAAATAAAAGTGAGTAAAAGCCAAAATTTTCCAATAATACACACAGGACAGATGTATGAAGTAATATACACAGAACAGATGTATGAAGTAATACACACAGGACAGATCTATGAAGTAATACATACAGAACAGATCTATGAAGTAACACACACAGGACAGATGTTATGAAGTCAACATGCTTACAAATTTTTTTCCCTTTTCTGTTTCAAACTCACAGAGAAATTGAAAGACTAGCCAAGTGGCCACTGGAAAGCCCAGCAATTAGACTCCGTAATTCCACAAGGCTGTTGACATATGTGAAGTGAGTATAGAGAACCTGTAAATAAGGTATTCTCGGCCTGAAGGGCTGCCTGGGGTGATAACTAGGGGCTGAGGGGCCTCCCTGAGGGGCTGTGAAACCTGTTCTCGGAACCACTTAGGGAGAAGTGAGATCATCAGGAATCCTCCACACCTGTCCCTGTGCAGGGGTCAAAGGTCTTGTTTTCTTCAAACATTCTCAGTTCAGACAAACACAGAAAAGAATGATTTTGGGGGGGCTGGAGAGATGGCCTAGTGGTTAAGAGCACCGACTGCTCTTGCAGAGGACTTGGGTTCAATCCCCAGCACCCACATGGCGGCCGAGAACTGTCTGAAACTCCAATTCCAGGAGAACTCCAGTTCCAGGGGAATCCGACACCCTCTCTGACCTCCGCGGCATTGCACGACACGGGTACACACACTTGCATGCAGACAGTACATTTATACACATACAGAAATAAATAAAAATTAAAAAAAAAAGAATGATTTTTTTGAATAGCTTGGCATCCTAGTTTCGTTCCTGTTACTGTGCTAGAACACCCTTACAGAGGCAGCTTAGGGGAGAGCGGGTTCATTCTGGCTCACAGTTCCAGGTTACCGGCCATCACTGCAGGGAACTTCAAATAGTGAGTCCCATCACAGTCACCATCCAGAGCAGAGAGAAAGGAGTGCAGGGCATGCTTGTTGGTGCTCAGTTAACAATTCTACAGTCCAGGCCCCCCTGTACAGGGAATGGCTACCCCCAGTGGGCTGGGTCTTCCCAAGTGAATTACTAAGACCGTCCACCACAGAGCTGCCCACAGGCCAGTGTGATCTAGATATCCCACATTGAGATGCTCTTCACAGGTGATTCCGGGCTGGGTCTGAATGGACTTCTCAGGCAATGAAGCCAGTACTTGGTAACTGAGAGCTGAGCTGCTGATTGTGGGAACACCCTGAAATCCCATCCAAGGATGAGAAAGAACGAATCCAGAACTTGAACTGAAGAGACATCTTAGGATGGAGCATACCTCAGAGGCAGAGTGCTGAGATTAAAGGGCTGAGCCACCATTCCCAGCTGCCTGAATATGTTTGTTTGTTTATTCCTTTTTTTGGTCTTTTGAGACAGGGTCTTCCTGTAGCCCCACCTGGCCTGGAACTCACTATGTAGATCAGGCTGGCCTTGAACTCACAGAGATCCACCTTTTGCCTCCTGAGTGCTGGGATTAAAGGCATGTATCATGATGCCTGCCCTGTTCTTTGTCTCATAATTGATGGTGTTTGACACTTGCAAAATACTTATGAACACACATTTTTTTTCTTTTTGGTCTTTTTGAGACAGGGTGTCTCCCTGTAGCCCCAGCTGTCCTGGAACTCACTCTGTAGACCAGGCTGGCCTTGAATTCACAAAGATCTGCCTGCCTCTGCCTCTGCCTCCCAAGTGCTAGGATTAAAGGCATGTGCCACCACGCCCGGCTCTGAACACACATATTTTAAACTTAAGACCTGGGGCTGGAGAGATGGCCTAGCAGCTAGGAGCGCCGACGCTCTTGCAGAGGACCCGGGTTTGATCCCCAGCACCCACATGGCGGCTGAGAGCCGTCTGAAACTCCAATTCCAGGAGAACTCCAGTTCCAGGGGAATCCGACACCCTCTTCTGACCTCCGCGGCATTGCACGACACGTGTGCACAGACTTGCATGCAGACAGTACATTCATACACATACAGAAATAAATAAAATTAATTAAAAAAAAGAAAAACTTAAGACCTAGCCGGTCATGGTGGCTTATACCTTTAATTCCAGCACCTGGGAGGCAGAGGCAGGTGGATCTCTCCAAGTTCAAGACCAGCCTGGTCTACATAGTGAGTTCCAGGCTAGCTAGGTCTACAGCGAGTGCTCTTACCCATTGAGCCATCTCTCCTGTCCCACTTTGTGTGTGTGTGTGTGTGTTTGTGTGTGTGTGTGTGTGTGTGTGTGTGTGTGTGTGTGGCATTCTTCTTTATCCCAGGCTGGTCTCTAACTTGTTAGAAAGTCCAGGCTGACCTTGAACTTCTCATCTTCCAGCACCCTCCTCCAGTGTGCTGGGATTACAGGTATGCACCACCACACCAGTTTGTGCAGTGCTGAGGATCTAACCAAGCACTTTGCTCTTGCCAGGCAGCATACTACCAACTGAGCTCTGTCCTTAGCCCCTATCATTTTTGGTGGTGTTGGAGTTCAAACTAAAGTTTTCACAAACACCAGAAAGCTCTACTACATGCATAGCTACACCCCAACCTCGGCTTTCTTTTTTTTTTTTATTTTTTTATTTTTTATGTGTATGAGTGTACTGTCTGCATGTAGGTTGGTGCACCTGTGTCGTGCAATGCTGCGGAGGCCAGAAGAGGGCGTTGGATTTCCCTGGAACTGGAGTTAAAGATGGTTCTTAGCTGCCATGTAGGTGCTGGGAATTGAACCCGGGTCCTCTGCAAGAGTAGTTGGTGCTCTTAACCGCTGAGCCATGTCTCCAGCCCCTCGGCTTTCTTTTTAAATTTAGGAAATTATTCAGATACTCACCAAAATATTAACAATTTCTTTCTGGGAGATCAGATTATAAATGAAATTTCTTTATCATTGTTAGAATTTTTGTAGTAGTTTACTTCTGTACTAGTTCACTTTTCAAAACAGTCCGTGTCAGCTCTGTGCTACCTATACGCCCTGCATACATCACCTTCATTCTGTTCCATGCTCTCCTTGATGCCATCTAGGAGCTCCTGGGCATCTTCCACATTCTCCTCCTCTTCCTCCTCTTCACCTTCTTCATCTCCTTCCCATATGTCTTTGGGCGCGACAATCGCCTCCTACATGTCACAGGGATATTCAAGTTGACAGTGCCCTGGAGTGATCAGTTCTTCACTAACCATCTGCCCAATAATCCTGGTACCCAAATCTGGTGTGTACCTGATTATAGACATCACATAAAAGTTTGCAGTACATGTGCATCTATGAAGATGGAGGTGAGCCTGCAGGATTAACCGAACTCTGCTTTTAGAACAGTATTTTTGTGTTATGACCACAGCTGCTGCTAAGACAGTAGATGATATCTTTCTCTTAAATTTCTGTTTATTTTTATTTTATGGTATGAGCATTTTGCCTGCATATATGCAAGAGCATCCATGCATAATTCCCAAGGGGCGCAGAAGAAGGTGTCCTATCCCCTGGGATTGGGGTACAGATGGTTGTTAGCTGCTACATCAGTGCTGGGACTCAAACCTGGATCTTCTGGAAGAGCAGACAGTGCTCTTAACTGCTGAGCCATCTCTCCAGACCCTATATCTTTTTTTTAAGATTTAAAAATATTTTTTATTTATTATTTTAATTTTATGTGTATGAGTATATTTCTGCATGTATGTAAGCACACCCATGTCATGAAGTGCCCATGGAAATCAGAAAAGGACATCAGATCTCCTGGAACTGAATGGTTGTTAGCCGCCATGTGGATGCTGGGAATCGGACCACCTTGCCATCTCTCCAGCCCTAAAGATTTATTTTTATGCTAGGGCATGGTGGCACATATGTTTATTCCCAGCAATCTGGAAGTACAGGCAGGCTGATCGCTGTGAGATGGAGGCCAGCCTGGCCTACACAGCAACCTCTAGGCCAGCTAAGTGTATAGGGAGACCCTATCTCAAAAAAAAAAAAAAAAAAAAAAGGCCCAGTAGGGGTAGAGGGAGGGCTCAGCAGTTAAGAACTCTAGCGTCTCTTGCAGAGGATCCAGATTCCATTCCCAGCACCCATATGGCAGCTAACAACCATCTGTAACTCCAGTTTCAGGGGATCCAATGCCTCCTCTGGCTTCTGAGGGATTGGCACAATGTAGGTGCACTTACCTACATGCAAGGCAAACACTCATGCACATAAAATAAAATCAATTAATCAATAAAATGATAATAATAAATAATTAACAAAGCAAAACAAAAAGGACTTATTTTTATTTATATGTATGTGTGTATGTCTCTATCCGCCACATTAAATGCACAGGTGTTCATGGAGGACAGAAGAGGGTGTTGGATCCCCTGGAACTGGAGTTACAGTTGGTTGTGAGTTGACCCATATGGGTTCTGGGAACCAAGCGTTAGGTCTTCTCCAAGAGCAGCAAGTGTTCTTAACCCTTGACCCATCTCTCCAGACCCCTAGATCATATATCAATTGAAGGAAACATATTTTGTAGAAATCAAGACTTTTAGGCTGGGGATGTAGCCCAATGGTACGTCATATGTTTAGTATGCACAAAGCATGGGGTTAGATCCTCAGCACCCCCCCCAAAGTGACTTTTAATAACTATCTGTAGAAACATCCCTTGATAGCTGCCATTCCTAACAAAATGAGTTTAAAAACCAGAGAGTAAGTAGTCTGATAATAGTCTGAGAAAAATACAGTAGACTTAACGTCAAGACAAATCCATGCAAAGAGCTTCCATCTCACAGAAGAAAACCCTGCGGAGTCTGGATTTTCATAACTGGGGCCAGTACAAAATCCAGTTAAAATAACAAATCTCTTTGCTATGCCAAATTAGTAGCTCACTTATTACAAGACGTAGAAAAGTATTTTTTAATACAAAAACTCCTAATAAACTAGTTTAAAGTGTTACCAGTTTTGCAATGGCTTCAGTAATCACGTCCTTCATTTTAATGTGATGCAGTTTGTAGTGTTTGGACAATTCTTCAGCAATACTGGATTTTCCCACAGCAGGAGGACCAAGAATACAGATCTTGATTGGCTGAGGAGAAGATGGAACACAGAGTGAGTTCAGAACACTGTGTAACCACGGGTGTTATCTCAGGAATGTGTCTTTTCAAGGCTTTTGTCTGACTCTGACAACTCCACCAATTCCAGACTTTCTGCTTCTACTCCCAGCTCTCATTTTCACATCTTTTTATGTTTGGTTCATAAGTATTAATGCAATAATACATGTGTAGATTATCAGACTAGAGAGATTTGTTTGGATGTGTGAAAATGAAAATACTTGGATTGGTGTAGTAGCACCAAGAGCTGCTGAGACCAGTGGTGGTGCACGCCTTTGCGCCCAGCACTCGGGAGGCAGAGGCAGGAGGATTGCTGTGAATTCAAGGCCAGCCTGGTCTACATAGTGAGTGCTAGACCAGCTAGGGCTATAAGACCACCCTGTCTCAAAAAGACCCCCCCAAAAAAGTGTAAGAATTGGCTCTAGTTACCAATAATCCTCTGCTCTGCTTGTATTCTTTGAGGATATTGTTGATGTTCTCCACAAAACCAGTTTGGGCAACCCATCGGATGTTAAAATTCTCCTTCACAAACAGCCCTTCCATCCTCAAGTTGACCAGTAAATGGTCAAGATGCTCTTGCTAAGGTTAAGGGGAAATTAGAGGTTTATCTTTTATTTTCATTTGATGGTTACAACAGACAGAAGTCACTTCAGTTATTAAGGAAAATCAGTATACAAACAGTGAACATAAAGGTCAATTAACCCAGTGCTAAGTGATCCCAGAGCACCTGCTATTCATGCACCACCATGTTGGGCATGGAACCCTGGGCCTTGCCTAGCCGGACAATGCCTCAACCAACTGGCTACACCTCAGCCCTAAGATGTGTTTTAAACTCTTCAAATCTCTCTCGAGCAGGCACCAGCTCAAAGAATAGGAAGGTACTAGAATCCCAAACATGCTTTCCTTCCCTTTCCCCAAGCTTCCCCTTTCAAGTAGCCCAGGTTGGCCCTGAACTCAGGATGACCTTGAACTCCTAGTTCTCTTGCCTGCACCTTCCAAGTGCTAGGATCACATGTATGTGCCTTCGTGCCGTGCCCGTCTCTCAATACGCTTCCTCCAATGCAGGCAAGGAGGTACAGGGCCTCAAAACTGCAGGGGAAGTGTTCTACCACTAAATTATACCCTAGCCTTCCAAATCTTTTTTGTTTTTGTTTTGTGGTAGTGGATACTGACTCCATGCCCTGCTCATGATAGGCAAGCACTCGCTCCGTCTTTCTGCTTTGTATCTGGAGGAAGGCTTTCACTAAATTGGCCAGGCTCTCACCAAACTCATCCCAAAGCCAGGGAAGGCCTTGAACTAACTATCCACCTATGTTAGCCTCCCTAGTAGCTGAGATTATAGGCCTATTGGGCCTGGCCCTAGGCCCTTTAAAGATACATTATTTATTGTCTGTAATTTTTTTCTTGTCACTGTTTTGTTTTTCTGAGGCGGGATCTCATGGAGCCCAGGCTAGCCTTAAATTCCTGACTTTTCTGCATTTGCTACCATACCAGCTAGCATCTACTCTTGAATAATACAATCTTGTGGTTAAAACAAAAATAATAATAAGCATAGAGGATAATATTCTCTCTACCCCACAACTACTACCCACCCAGTTCTATTCCCTCAGGATTATTTAGAGAAACAATTTTTGAAAAAAGAAAAAAGTCATTTCCTTATACTGACTGTCAAGTCCTTAGTTAGAAAACCATTTTCTCTGGGAACTTTCTGGACTTTTCCAGGGCCGACGTTTTTACTGATGCACTGTTAGGGAGAAATAGAGACATTATTTGGTATGGTTATAAAGTTTCACGTAAAATTTCTCAAGTGAATGCAAATATAAATAAATAAACAGATTTTCAAAATAGTATTGAGCATATAAGTCCCATATATGTTGTGAAGATACTGGAAACAGATGAGTGGGGGCTGGCTCTGCCCTTCGGGAGCACAAGTTTGAAAACAGAGACAGGTGTGCGCACAGGCCAGGGTTCTATCTGCAGCTCAGCACCCGGCTCTGCTCTGTGGGTTGTTAGACACCACTGATGGGGCCTATTGCATTTGGCGGGACCAGACCAGAACAAAATGGAGTCCCTCGTGCCAAAGGCTCGGGTCGCAAATCATCAAGTAAAACTTGACGATGCGTCCCATATTCCCAAGAGATAGATTCTACAGCACACCAGGATTTTTTCTAGAAACTAGGGACACCTCTCTACCCAAGTCACCATCATGAAAAAATTGCCTCTGCCGTCACCCTTTGCAAAAGAAAGAGAGAAAGAAAGAGAGAAAGAAAGAAAGAGAATTTGAAATAATGTGACATTAATCAAACATTCTTTTTTCTATTGTTCTGTTTTGTGGTATATGTCTGTGTGATTGTGTCTTTGTGTGTCTCTATGTGTCTGTTGTGTGTCTTTGTGTGTGTCTGTGTCTATGTGTCTCTGTGTGTGTATGTCTGCCTGTGTGTCTGTGTATGTGTCTGTGTGTGTACATATCTGTGCTTCTGTGTGTGTGCTTTTATGTGTGTCTGTGTGTTACAACCTTCAAACTTTACTGTTCTGCGAGTTCCCAGTGGGAGCTCTTGTTCCATTTTATAGAATAGAGGTTGTCCTAATTCATGAATTGAGAATAAAAGCCAATTATGTCTAGTAACAAATTTGCCAGTAATTCTGTCTTTTGACAGTCTGACTCTCCCCTACCACTTTGTTCAAATATTGAAATTTTACCCCTGAACATGATACTTTTAAAACTTTTTTAATTTTTTTTTTATTTATCTTTGTATGTGTATGAATGTACTGTCTGCATGCAGGTCTGTGCACCCATGTCGTGCAATGCCGCGGAGGTCAGAAGAGGGTCTCGGTTTCCCCTGGAACTGGAGTTCTCCTGGAATTGGAGTTACAAACGGTTCTCAGCCGCCATGTGGGTGCTGGGGATCGAACCCGGGTCCTCTGCAAGAGCATCGGTGCTCTTAACCGCTAGGCTATCTCTCTAGTCCCGAACATGATACTTTTAGGAGCTCGGGTAGGGAGAGTGATTAGGCTATGACAGCAGAACTCTCATGAAGGAGATTAGTGACCTTAGCATGGAGAGTTCTCTGTCTCCTCTACTGTGTGAGGACATTAAGGGAAGGCCCAGTCTGTGAGGTCCAAATGTGGCCTTAACCAGCCACCAAGATCTGCCAGTGCTTGATCTTGGACTTAGCAGTTCTCAGAACTATGAGCAATACATTTCTGTGGCTCATAACTTGCCTGGTTTGAATATTTTGTTACAGCAACCTAAATGGACTAAGATACCCTGGGTGCATGGAAGAGAGGCAACTTGGGCTGGCAAGACGGCTCAGTAAGTAAAGATGCTTGCCATTGAGCCTGACGACCTGAGTTCAGTCCCTGGGACCTACCTACTGGAGAGAAAGAACCAACTCTCACAAACTGTCCTCTAGCCTCCATACATGTGATGAGGCAACACACACACACACACACACACACACACACACACACACACTAAATACTAAATAGATGTAATAAAAGGTTTTTTTAAAGAGAGAAATAGTTACCTGGTCTGAGCTGTGGGAATGAGACAGAGAGGCTGCAGAGGAGGATATCTGAGCTAAAGCTTACTGCTGAGCAGGGAGGAGCAGGGCACGGGAGGAGGCCAAGGCAGCAGAGATGTCAGGTGGCTGTGCTATCTGGAGCTGCCTGGCCCTCATTTAGAATCCAGATCAGTTCTGTGCGGCAAGTGCCCGTGATACATTTTAGTATTCCAGCATGTTATTTGTGTATCTGGGCACGGTCATCTCACTCTCTCAGCCTGAACCCTAAGGTGACCTTTCCTGTTTTCTTATACACATGGACTAGACAGAGGTCATTTGAGACGTAAATGGGTACACTACAGATACACAGTCAGGTGGAGGTTTAAGGGCTTTCTATTTTAGGAGCCCCAGTCCTGATAGCACAATGAATTCAGTAATTATCATTTAGGGAACAAAACTATTCAAGCTAGGCCACTGAAGTATGAGATGAAATAGACCACTGTACCTTGACCATGTCTTCCAGGGTGTGAACAGACTCATCCACGGCAACCAGGTAGTGAAGCTTTGGCATGTGGTCTATGATGTTTTGTATCACACTGAGAGCCAAGGGTACCAGAGAAAAAGCCAAATAGAGGGGATAAGCAGAACTCCACCCACAGACCAAGCATGTTGGTAAGTGACCTCACTTAATATCCACCGAGGTCAGGGTGGGACTAATAGACATTTCCCAGACTGAAGAGCTGCTGGGAAAGAGGTGGAAACAAGTTCTGAAGACACTCGGCACCCAAATCTGTTTTCTTTCTTACATATTTTTTCATTTCCTCTTATTATTAGTGGTAGCGGAATTCTGGAATTGAGCCCAAGGGAAGGCCTTGAGCATTCGAGGAGGCAGGCAGCACTGAGTTAGTATATCCCCAACTCCCCCCCCCCCCACACTTTTTATTTTGAGACAAGGTCTTACCCAATTGCCCAGATTCACCTTGTCCTTGCTTTGTAGCCCAGGCAGACCCTGAACTGTCTCGATTCTCCTGTCTCAACTCCCCCCCCCCCCAAGTAGCTGAATTTAGAGGCCTGTGCTACCAGGCCCAGTCTGTTTTCTTTATAGTATACTGTACCAACTCCAAGCCAGAGACCTGACTTGACTTCATGTTAGGAAGCCATTTTCTCCCCAGTCTCACAACTGTGCTTGGGGTTGGTATTTTGCAAAGTGAGATAGATTCAAGACACCATGGCTCTCTTGTGAAAGTCATGGTGGCAGCCAGGTCTACATGGTAAGTATCAGGTCAACTTGGGCTCCAGGGAGACCCTGTCTCAAAAAGAGCCCCCCCCTTGCAAAAAAAGAGAAAGTCCCACAGCCACACCATGACCGCACATGAGACTATTCTGAATTAATGACTGACAGCACTTCCAGATCCTCAACTTTGCTGGGACTTTGCAAAGGGTTTCAGAGGTGATCTCCCAGAGAATCCTCACAACACCCCTGTTGGGGAGACACTATCCCCATCTTACAAAGAGAATTTGACCCAGAGAAGTCATGGTGAGAGGCAGACCAAGGACTCAGGGAGATATTAAGCTTTCCAGAGAGAAACACTGGCTAGAAGTCTACCACAGTGGCCTGATACTTCTAGCCCTGGGGGAAGGAGTTTATAATATAGAAGGAGTGTATAATATAATAATATCTGGACAAATAGCTTTTACCTAATCTTTATTTTTTATTTTTTTTAAATTTTATTTATTTCTATATGTGTATGAATGTACTGTCTGCACTGTCTGCATGCAGGTTTGTGCACCCGTGTCATGCAATGCCTCGGAGGTCAGAAGAGGGTGTCGGATTCCCCTGGAACTGGAGTTCTCCTGGAATTGGAGTTTCATACAGTTCTCAGCCGCCATGTGGGTGCTGGGGATCGAACCCGGGTCCTCTGTAAGAGCGGTCGGCACTCTTAACCGGTAGACCATCTCTCCAGCCCCTTACCTAATCTTTAAACTGAAAGGTTAATCTCATGTTCTGAGATCATTTGACACTGTCTTAGCTTGCTTATATTGTAAAAGAACATACTAGGCTGTGGCTCCTCTCCTACCTAAGCAAACAGCCTCCACCCTCTGCCCCCTCCCTGCCCTTGACCCAAAACAATGTATGACTGTGTGTTTTGCATATCAAGCAAATGCCACAAAATGTAGATGTCATTGGAAGCAGCAAAGATCATCCACTTGTGTTGCAAACAGGAACCAAACCGATAACAATTGTTTGTAATTGTATGTGCGTGTTGTCGTCCCCCCCCACCCCTCCCACCCCCCCCACCCCTC
>VZQC01000008.1:3001926-3065759 GCA_009823505.1 Rhizomys pruinosus | reverse complement strand
TTTTTTTTTGGTCTTTTTGAGACAGGGTCTCTCTGTAGCCCCAGCTGTCCTGGAACTCACTTTTTAGACCAGGCTGGCCTTGAAATCACAAAGATCCGCCTCCACCTGCTTCTGCCTCCCAAGTGCTAGGATTAAAGGTGTGTGCCACCACGCCCGGCTCCGTAAACACTTCTTAAAGGCCCACGTGGGGGAGGGGGGAGGTAGAGAGATGAGTCAGTGGTTAAGAGCACTGCCTGCTTCTGCAGAGGACCCTGGTTTGGTTTCCAGAACCCACAACCATCCATAACTCCAGTTCCTGGAGATTGTCTCACCTCCAAGGGCATTGCATGACACAGGTACACTTATATATATACAGTCAAAACATACACATAAAATAAAAATAAAAGAAGAAATAAACACAGGGCTGGTGAGATGACTCATCAGATAAAGGGATTCATCTCTACACCTGACACGGGGTTTGATCCCAAGGCCCCACATGGCTGAAGGAGAACAAAAAAGTCCTGCAAGTTCCCCTCTGACTTCCACTCCACATGGATGCTGCGTTTCCCCCTCCCCAATAAATAATAAATAGATGACATTTTATTTTTTTTTTAATTTTTAATTTTTGTATGTGTATGAATGTACTGTCTGCATGTAGGTCTGTGCACCCATGTCGTGCAATGCCTCGGAGGTCATAAGAGGGTGTTGGATTCCCCTGGAACTGGAGTTCTCCTGGAATTGGAGTTACAGACGGTTCTTAGCCGCCATGTGGGTGCTGGGGATCGAACCCAAGTCCTCTGAAGAGCAGTCGGTGCTCTTAACCACTAGGCTATCTCTCCAGCCCCATAGATGACATTTTAAGAAAGGAATCCACATATTGGGCTAGTGAGGTGGTTCATGGATAAACACTTACTTACCACCCACCAACGCCACAAAGTTGTTCTCTGACCGATACATACACACTGAGGCATGTGCAGGGCCCAAGACACAAACCATACACACAACACTAATAATAAGTAAAACCATACACACAACACTAATAATAAGTAAAACCATACATACAACACTAATAATAAGTAAAATTACAAAAAAAAGAAGAAAAAAAAAAGAATCCAGAGACTGAGTATTGAGGATGGGGACAAAGAAATGAAGCCCTCGGGGGTGGGGTGTAGTGGGGAAGGAGACAGCAATCTGCTACGTTGTAAGCTAGTTTAAAAGTAAAATTTGATGGGGCTGGAAAGATGACCTAGCGATTTAACCCCAGTTCCAGGGGAATCCGACACCCTCTTCTGACCTCTGCGGCATTGCACGACACGGGTACACAAACCCACATGCAGACAGTACATTCATACACATAAAAAAATTAATTAATTAAAAATTTTTTAAAAAATTAAAAAAAATAAAAATAGCCAGGCGTGGTGGTGCATGCCTTTAATCCTACCACTTGGGAGGCAAAGGCAGGCGGATCTTTGTGAGTTCAAGGCCAGCCTGGTCTATAGAGTGAATTCCAGGACAGCTGGGGCTACAGGGAGACCCTGTCTTGAAAAGACCAAAAAATAAAAATAAAAAATAAAAATAAATAAATAAATAATAAATAAAAGTAAAATTTGGGCTGCTAGAAAAATGGCCCAGAGGTTAAGAGCACTGACTTCTCTTGCAGAGGCCCAGGGTTTGATTCCCAGCACCCACATGGCAGCTAACAACTGTCTGCAACTCCAGTTCCAGGGGATCTGATGCCCTCTTCTGACTTCTGCAGGCACTGCACAACATGGGTGCGTCTACCTATATATAGGCTAATGCTCATACACATAAAATTAAAATTTTTTTTTTTTTTTTTTTTTTTTTTTGTTTAAATTTTTTAATTTATTTATTAGTATTTTTTTATGTATTTTTTTTTTTTTTTTTGGGTATGTTTGAGACAGGGTCTCCCTTTAGTCTCAGCTATCCTGGAGCTCGCTCTGTAGACCAGGCTGGGCCTTGAACTCACAGAAATCTGCCTGCCTCTGCATCCCAAGTGCTAGGATTAAAGGCATGTGCCACCACGCCCGGCTTATTTATTATTTTTTATATGTTTGAGTGTACTGTCTGCATGTAGGTTGGTAGGCCCATGTCATACAAACACCGCGGAGGTCAGAAGAGGGCGTCGGATTCCCCTGGAACTGGAGTTAAGACGGTCCTTAGCCGCCATGTGGGTGCTGGGAATTGAACCCGGGTCCTCTGCAAGAGCAGTCGGTGCTCTTAACTGCTGAGCCATGTCTCCAACCCCCATAAATAAAATATTTTAAAACAATATTTAGCCAGGTGTGGTGGCGCACACCTTTAAACCCAGCACTCTGGAGGCAGAGGCAGGCAGATATCTGTGAGTTCAAAGCCAGCCTGGTCTACATAGTGAGTTCCAGGCCAGCTGGGGCTAAAGGTAGACCCTGTCAACAACAACAAAAAAGGCCCCAAAATAAATAAATTAAATAAATAAACTAAAATAAAAAGTAAATCTAAAAGAAAAGTAAAATTTAAATAATTTTTCTTGTTTTTGAGACAGGGTCTCCCTGTACCCCCAGCTGGCCTGGAGCTCACTATGTAGACCAGGCTGGGCTTGAACTCACAGAGATCAGCCTGCCTCTGCCTCCCAAGTGCTGGGATTAAAGGCATGCACTACCACACCTGGCTTAAATAATTATTAATAATAAACTCATTTAAAATTAATATTTACCAATTCACATAGTCATTGAAAAGTCATACCTTAAAAAAAGCATGCAAGATGCCCCCCTCCACTCCATACTGAAGTCCTGTAGCCACCACATAAGTTGCAAACTTTTTGGCCTAGAAGATAAAATACCAAGAAAGGGCAGAATTTATATATTAGTCGCTTTGAAGTAGATTTAGTAATTAAAATGAACACTACTACAAGCTGCTCTTTTGGGCTCCTTAGGGATTTCTTAGGATAGAAGTAAGACCTCTTAAAGGTGGAACTCTGGAAATGACTTTTCTGGGAATCACAAAGTGAACTTTTGCAGACTAATCATATGCTTTGAGGTCATTTAGAACTGAGTATTGAATCTGTTTTCCTACTGTATATTCAGCTTGCTTAAATTTAACTGGCCTTTAAGAAAAGCGATATAAGAAAAGCCTCAGATTGCTACAAACATCAAACCCCTCTGTGGATCCTACTTGTAACAACTATTTATAATGAGTCCTAACGAAACTTACCTTCTAGGTGCCGCAAAGATTTTAATACGAGAGACTTTCTTACCCCCCACCCCATAGAACAAGGAGAAATATGATGATGATGAGGTCGTTCTCCAACTGTAAATTGGAGACTATTATAGAGGTAATCTCTTATAAAACCGGTAAAACTGCCTTCTTTAATTGACTAATAGACATAGGAACTGTGAAAAGGATTATTCTCTATTCAGAACCAAATATAATACTAAAGTCTCCTTAAGCTATGCACTTAAGCAAAATATATTAATGTATGAGCTCTGACATCAGACAAGTATTTCTACCAAGCGTATGTTGGCCAAGGATCCGAAGCCACCCACAAAATGTAAAGGCTCCTTGCCTCCTAAACTGGGATACACTGCAACAAAGCAGAGGCATAAGGTCTCTGCTTGTTGAAGAACTGATGAAACATGGGAAAAGATTAAATGTATTGGAGACCCACACATGGCAAGTTACAGGATGGTCTCTGGAATACCAGAGAGGTTACCAAAGACCAATAAACCAATAAAAAAATATCGGGTTTCTTCTCGAGTCAAGCAAGACTCCAGCTCATCAGCACCAAACGCTACAGCCTCAACCGCCTGGAAATACTGGCTGCCAGTGGCCGCCATATGCCTGTATTCCCAAATCTAATTGCTACTTGGCTCTCTCCTTGGAGGGATAAACCATCGGCTTTGATGGACACAAGCTGTACAATCCTCTACGGTTTAGATGAATTATAAGCACAGTAAGACCCTGTCATATTTACCAGAAAAAAAATGTAATTCATGGATTAACATAACCATCCAAACTCATGTGCTCTATACCAAAGTAACCCCTCCCATAATTTCATTATTCTGTTTGGTAAATACTGATTTAACTCTATTTAATTAGCGTGCTCATTTAGTAGGTTCAAATGGTTATTCCGACAAACTGTCAGCCCGTATGAAGGAAAGCAGCAGAATTGACCAGAGTCCCAAGACAAAGACTCCAGAGAAAGTAAACTGTTTGCTTCTCGACACCTGTGCCCCTTTTTCTAAGCGCTAGGGAACAATCGGCGGAAGAGGGGGCGGTGGTAGTATATTAAGGGCGCGATTGGGGGTGAATTGGTGAAACTACAGCAATTAAGTCTGGACACTCATTTGATCAACTTGATGGACCATACAAGCCCCCTCACCCGCCCCCCTAGCTGGATGGTGGGACCCATGGGCTGTGTGGGTTTGGGCACAACAGCCTGCAAATTGGTTTTACATGAATGATGCTTGTACTCATAAATTATCACTTATTGCTAAAAAATGAAAAAAAAAAAAAACTGAGAGAAAGATGCAGGACAGTTATGGCAGAATGCATGATCTGGGATGGGGTGGGGTTAAGGGAAAGGGAAATATGCCTGAACTGAATTGGAAAATGATGTATGAAATACACAAAGCAACAATAAAAAATAAAAAAAAAGAAAAGCGATATAATCTATCTTCCCCTGCTTTGGACTTCCACTGTAATTCGTAATCCTTACAAGGCAAGCCAAGCCAAGCATATGGCTTTAGCCTTATACCCTGTTCCCTATTGTGACTATGTTATGGCCCTGAGTCAGAACAAGTATGTGTGTGTGTGATGTGATAATTAGTCCTAAGACCACGCACTAAAAGCAGCAGTGATGTTGAAAACAACCTGTCCACATGTGATGGAAGCAGCCCAAGAGAACAGATTGATGACATCTGTCTGTGGGTTTGTGTGCTGTTCTGTGTCAGGATCAGAAAAACAACTTCTTCCCTTGTGATACTCTAGTTAAAGATTCTTTAAGGCAAACTTCCTCATTCCCTTGTATACCCTGATGTGCTATTTGATAAATACATAGAAGAGGAGGCCTTTTGTTCAAGAGAACAGAACAGCAACATTCTCAGAACAGACTGGGTTCACTCTTGGTTTAAATGACTCTAAGAGGTAGTTGGGTTTTTTTGTTTATTTTTTTGTTTGTTTCTGAGACAGGGTCTCCCTATGCCCTAGCTGGCCTGGAACTCACTCTGTAGATCGGGTTGCCCTTGAACTCACAGAAATCTGCCTGCCTCTGTCTCCCAAGTGCTGGGATTAAAAGTGTACACCACCACGCCCGGCTTAAAGATGGTTCTTAGCTGCCATGAGGGTGCTGGGAATTGAACCCCGGTCCTCTGCAAAAGCAGTCAGTGCTCTTAACCACTGAGCCGTCTCTCCAGCCCAAGAGATCTTTTGTTTTAAAGGTTTTTTTTTTTTTAATTTATAACCAGACCTGGTGTTGCAAACCTTTAAATCCCAGCACTGAGAAGGCAGAGGCAAGGGGATCTCTGTGAGCTCAAGGCCAGCCTGGTCTACATAGTGAGTTCCAGGCCAGCTGGGGCTATAGGGAGACCCTGATTCAAAAAGACCAAAAGAAATTTATTTATTTATTTATTTATTTATTTATTTACTTACTTATTTGATGTGTGTTTTGCCTGCATGTATGTAAGTGTACCACATGCATGCAGACCCACAGAGACCAGAATAAGGCATCTGATCCCCTGGAATTGGAGTTACAGATAGTTGTGAGCCACCATGTGGGTGCTGGGACTTGAACCCAGGTCCTCCACTAGAGCGCCCAGTGCTCTTAGCCACCGAGCCATCTCTCCAGCCCTCAAGAGGTAATTTTTTCTTTTATGCATCATCACTGCCCCAAGGAGCCACACTCTCTCACTATTCAGAAATGCTTCCAACCACCATTAAAATTTATTGTGCACTGGTCTACAGAGTGAGTTCCAGGCCAGCTGGGACTACAGGGAGACCCTGACTCGAAAAGACCAAAAAAAAAAAAAAAAAAAAATTTATTGTGCACTAGTGGCCTGGTGTGGTGGCCCATGCCTTTAATCCCAGCACTCAGAAAGCAGAGGCAGGTGGAGCTCTGTGAGTTCAAGGCCAGCCTGGTCTACATAGTGAGTTCCAGGACAGCTGGGGTTACAGAGAGACTCTGTCTCAAAAAGACCAAAAAAATTTATTGGGCACCTGTAATTAAATTAAAGTCAGATACCACTGGTGACACACAGAGAATATATGTATGAGAGATGCCCAGCCCTAACTGACACATCTACAGTGGAACCCCTACACCTAAGGCTCACAGAACATAATAGAACAGAGGGTAGAGAGAACACGAATGCATTCCTGAACTCTCACCAGTGAAGCTTCCTCAGACATCAAAGTTGATGCCCACAGAAGGCCACAACTGGCCAAGTTTTAGAGAATGAGAGACTTCAGAGTGTGTGTCCCTGGATAGGACCCACCCAGCCACCCACAGCTCAGGGACCATTTTGGAAGGGGGGCAGAAAGATTTTAAGAGACAGGGTTGGTGCATCAAACATAAGGAAACAGAGGCTTTTAGGCCACTGAGAACTTGTTCTTATGAACTTGCAACAATGGTGATACCATGCAAAAACCCATGCCAACTCACTCAGGCAAAACCCCAGCATGGAACAAGAGAAATGGATGGCGGGCACTAACCTTAGCTGAAGAACTATTGGCAACTGGTTACTGCTAGATGAGGGAGAGTAGATCTTCTTTAAGGGAATGACTATAGATAGGCTGACTAGACTCCAGGGGATGAATTTGCACTGAGGGAGATCTGGATACAAAAGCTTGAATGGATAGGCCTTAACATATATGATAGAATGCATGAAATCCAGGGGCTGGAGAGATGGCTCAGTGGTTAAGAGCACTGATTGCTCTTGCAAAGGACCCAGGTTCAATTCCCAGTACCCACCTGGCAGCTAAGAACCTTCTTTAGTGCCAGGTGTGGTGGTGCACACTTTTAGCAGGCAGGCAGATCTCTGTGAGTTCAAGACCTGCCTGGTCTATAGAGTGAGTTCCAGGCCAGTTGGGACTAAAGGGAAACCCTATCTCAAAAATACAAAAAAGAAAAGAAAAGAAAAGAAAAGGACCAGCCACATATGATTCAAGTAAGTTAATATTAATTAGATAGAGAAATTGTTGAACACATAGCATGGATATATTTCAGTCATGTCAATGTAAGTGGCTCCCCACTGGTACAGTAAGTATATTTAATTTAATACTAGGTAAATGGTATATGAAACAAAGCTTAATAAAAAATTTCTATATAAACATGGGGTGAGGTGGTGCATGCCTGTAATCCCACCACTTGTGAGGCAGAGGCAGGTGGATCTTTGTGAGTTCAAGGCCAGCCTGATCTACTTAATGAGCTCCAGGCCAGCTGGGACTAAAAAGGGAGACCCTGTCTCAAAAAAGACCCCCCTCAAAAAAAAGAATGCATGAAATCCATGGGGGTGAGCAGATATGAGGGGGGGTCTAGATTTGATTAAGATCTATTATATGAAATGCACAAAACTCAATACAAATTATCTATATTTGAAATAGAAAAAAAATTAGCAGGGTGTGGTGGTACATGCCTTTAATCCCAGCGGAGGCAGAGGCAGAGGCAGAGGCAGAGGCAGGCAGATCTCTGTGAGTTCAAGGCCAGCCTGATCTATATAGAGAGTTCTAGGCCAGCTGTTGCTACAGGGAGACTCTGTCTCAAAAAAGACCAAAATGAAAGCCAGAGTCATTGTTTGTAAAACCTTAGCCTCTGCAGACTATCGTGGCACCGAGGGAAAGAGAGCTATGAAGACTAGTCCCTCAGTATGGATCTCCAAAGTAGCAAGGGTGGTCACCAAAATGTATGTATTCATCATCACAATGTGTGTGTGTGTGTGTGTGTGTGTGTGTGTGTGTGCATGCACACATGTACCAGACTGTGTGTATGGAGGTCAGAGGTCAGCTTTCAGGAGCTGGGCCTCAGTCCACGTTGTTTTGAGGCAGTGCTGGGACCGCAGATGCTACGACCACATCTGGATTTCCACATGGGTTCCAGGGATCGAACTCAGGGAATCAGGCTGCTGCACCAAGTGCTTACCTTCTGAGCTACACAGTGCAATTTCAGAGGAGCACTTATTAATACCACTGTGCTGTGGGATAGATCTGGAACGCCCCAAAGGTGTGGTTCCCAGGTGGACCTAAGGGGAAATGGTGGAGTCTTTAAGAGGAGGGGCCTGGGAGGAGGTCTTAGGTCACTGAGGATATATACCCTTGAAGGGGATATCAGAGGCCTGGTCTCTCTCCCTTTCTCTCTCTCTCTCTCTCTGTCTCTCTCTGTCTCTCTCTCTCTCTCTTTAAAAATTAATTAATTTTTTATGTGTATGAGTATATTGCCTACATGTATGTAGGTGCACTCATGTCATACAATGCCTACAGAAGTCAGAAGAGGGCATCAGGTCCCCTGGAACTGGAGTAATGAATGACTGTTAGCTGCTATGTGGGTGCTGGAATTTGAAGCCGGGTCTTCTGGAAGACCTGCTGGTACTCTAACTGTCCTGACCCCTTTCTCTCTTTTTTTATGCTTGGCCATTAGGTGAACGAGCCTCTTCTGCTCCATGCTCCCGCCGGGATGTACTGCTACAATGTGCTGCACAGCTTCAAGGCAAGGGCTGGTCATGGACAGAGAGCCCCGAAAAATGAGATACAATAACCTTTCCTCCTGGTAAGTGTCTAACCTCAGTCAGGCATTTTGTTGCAGTAATGGAAAGCTACTTGACACATGCCATATATTCTTGTACACCTATACCAGTAGATAAGCAAGGAAGCCTAGATGTTAGCTTAACTATATCTGGTACAGTAACTACAGAAGATTCCCAAAAGGATTTGGAAAACCTGTAAGTGGAGGTTCAGCCTATAGACTCTCCTGTCCCACTGGACAGTACACAGTGGCTTTCCAGGAAGAAACTAGGTAACTGTTGAGTTTTAGGGGAGGAGTACAGAGGAGAAGCCAGTGTCGAAAGGGGCTAAAGAGAGCAAAGGAGAACAATAGAGGACGAACATTTTCTTTTTTTGGGGGGGTCTTTTCGAGACAGGGACTCCCCGTAGCTCCAGCTGGCCTGGAACTCACTCTGTAGACCAGGCTGGCCTTGAACTCACAAAGATCCGCCTGCCTCTGCCTCCCGAATGCTAGGATTAAAAGCGTGCGCCACCACACCCAGCGAGGACGAACATTTTCAAAACAGGTATAGGAAGGGTAATATAGTCAGGAAATACTTTGTCATTCACTCTTCCTAAAACAGTCAAGGAAGAAATTGCTTCCAGTTACAATTTAAATTGGGAGGGGTTGGGGAGATTGGGCAATGGTTAAGCACTTCCTAGGCAAGCGTGAGGACCAAGAGTGAATTCCCGGAATCCATGACAATGCTGGTGGGTGTGGAGGCCTGCCTGCAGCTCCAGCCTGGATTGCACAGGCAGGGCACCCCAGCTCAAGCTGGCTTCCTAGACCAACCATGCTGGGCAGCTCTGGGTGTGACTGAGAGACTGCTCAGTGAATAAGGTACATGCATATACTCACACACGTATGTCCGCACACATGCAAACATGGATACAAATGTGCATGTACACCACACACAGAAAAAGAAGAAAAAAAGAGGCAAGCTCCTAACCTGCCAAGGTAGCTTACGCCTGCAACTGTAGAGCTTGGGAGGCTACAGCAGGAGGGTTGTCACAAGTTCAAGCCCTGCCTAGGATATATAGTGAAGTCTGTGTATCTCTGTAGCTAAGGATACAGAGTAAGATTCCTCCATCATAAAATTAAAAGAAGAGGGCCGGGCGTGGTGGTGCACACCTTTTAATCCCAGCACTTGGGAGGCAGAGGCAGGCAGATCTTTGTGAGTTCAAGGCCAGCCTGGTCTACAGAGTTAGTTCCAGGCAGCTGGGGCTACAGGGAGACCCTGTCTCGAAAAGACCAAAAAAAAAAAAAAAAAACCTAAAAGAAGAAGAGAGAAAAAGAAGGAGAGGAGTATGGAGGAGAAGAGAGAGGAAAGAGGAAAGTGTACCCCTAACTGACTGATTGTAGACCACATAGAAACAAAATACACAAGCCATCATTCTAACCTGCCATAGCCCACAGCCACGGGTGTCCTTTATGAGTTGAGTCTTATGGAATCAGAATGATGTGAAAACTCCAAGACCATCAGAACTTATGGGGGTGGCATTAAAGTATAACTTGTTATTTCTTGTACTAATTTTCACTTGACTTTGCTAAATTATCCTGGAAAGGGGGCTGGAGTGACGGCTTAGCAGCTCAGCACAGTAGGAGCTGCTCTTGCAGAGGACCTGGGTTTGACTCTCAGAACCCACATGGTGGCTAACAACCATCCTTTACTCCAGTTCCAGGGGATTCAATGGCCTCCTCCAACCTCCGAGGGCATTGCATGACACAGGTGCACTTGCATACAGACAGACAACACTCTCATACACATAAATTTTTGAAAATTACCCCAGAAAATTACTGGGATAAAAAATACAGTGTCTACAATTTTTTAAAAATTGGGGTGGGTAAAACGCAGTGGTAAAGTTCTAGCCTAGCACATGTGAGGCCCAGTACTAGGAAGGAAAGAAGGAAGGAAGGGAGGGAGGGAGGGAAGGAGGGAGGGAGACAGAGGGAAGGGGAATGAGAGGGAAGAAGGAAAGGGGGGAGAGGAGAGAAGGCAAGAAGGAAGGAAGAAGCCTACAGACAAAGATTTTTTTTTTGAAACAGGGTCTCCCTGTAGCCCCAGCTGGCCTGGAACTGACTATGTAGACCGGCTGGCCCTGAACTCACAGGGCTCCCCCTTGCCTCTGCTTCCTAAGTGCTGGGACTAAAGGCATGCTCCACTATGCCCAGCCTAAGACAGAGATTTTTTTTTTTTTTAAAGAATTGGTCAATGCCTTTTATTTTATTTATTTCTGTATGTGTAGGAATGTACTGTCTGCATGCAGGTTTGTGCACTCGTGTCGTGCAATACCGCGGAGGTCAGAAGATGGTGCCGGATTCCCCTGGAACTGGAGTTCTCCTGGAATTGGAGTTTCAGACGGTTCTCGGCCACCATGTGGGTGCTGGGGATCGAACCTGGGTCCTCTGTAAGAGCGGTTGGCGCTCTTAACCGCTAGGCTGTCTCTCAAGCCCCCAAGACAGAGATTTTTTTAAAACATCTATTTTATTTGTGTGTGCTTGAGTGCGTGTGCGTGCGTGTGTGTGTGTGTATGCGCGCGTGCGTGTGCGCACATGTGCACGCACAGAGGCCAGAAGGGAGTGTGAGATACCCTAGAGCTGGAGTTACAGACAGCTGTGAACCACTTGATGTGGGTTCTGGGATCCAAACTCTGGTCCTCTGGTAGAGCAGTAAGTACTCTCAACCACCCCAAGAACAGATTTGTTAAAAGCTGGGCATGGTGGCACATGTCAGCACTTGGCAGACTGAGGCAAATTTAAACTAACTATGCTACATTGTAAGACTCTGTCTTTACAGATGTAATATTTTTATGTGATGAAGACTTTTTAAAGAGAAAGAGATTTATACCCAGGCATGGTTCCACACATCTTTAACCCCAGCACTTGGGAGCCAGAGGAAGGCAGATCTCTGTGAGTTCAAGGCCAGCCTGGTCTACATAGCAAGTTCCAGACCACATGGGGCTACAAGGAAACCCTGTCTCAAAAAGAAAAAGAAGAGAGATATTTACAATAAAGATAGAAATACGGCCCCATTGCCCCTCTTTACACAGAGTCACTTAAGGTAGTTATAATCATACAATTTCACTCATTAATGGGACACTTAAGCGATCAATAGATTGTGAGTTTTAGCAATGGAACTGGAAGACATTTAGGCAATCTTCTATACTCCTTTATTTTTTATCATAACCTCAAAACTTAGAGACTGGGGGTATGACAGAGCCGTACCAGCATGTGTGAAGGCGTGGGTTCAGTCCGCATCAGCCTTCCTGCCCCAGAGGACATCACAAACCCCAGACTGAATGACTTTGCCAATATCATAAGTTGATGACTTAAGAAAGAACTAGAGTTCCTAGTATAATTTTGTTTATGTTGGTCTGTTTTGAGACAGCCTGTAGCCCAGGCTAGTCTTGATTTCACCATCCTCCTGCCTCAGCCCCCAGGGTGCTGGAATTACAAGTGTGAGCCAGCATACCTGTATATCTGTTTGTTTTCTTGAATATTTTATTCTCACAGCACCTGACTTTTTGTTATTTTGTTTTGTTTTGCTCTTTTTGAGACAGGGTCTCCCTTTAGTTGCAGCTGGCTCAGAACTTGTTATGTAGACCAGGCTGGCCTTGAACTCATAGAGATCCACCTGCCTCTGCCTCCTGAGTGCTAGGATTAAAAATCTGTGCCACCACGCCCAGCACATCTGATTATTCTTAGTCGTACCGTGCCCCCCCCCCCAACCTCCCCGCAGAACTGGACTTTGAAAGTCCTGCTGTGGTACCCAATCTGACCACTAGGTGGTACTGTAGAGCTACTGTTACTGGTCACCTGCTACACATTCTTAATTTTATCTTATGTGTGAATGTATTGCCTGCATTTAGATAGGTGCACTCATGTCATGCAATGCCTGAAGTGGCCCAAAGAGGTCTGAAGAGGGGGTCAGATTCCCCTGGAACTTGATTTAGAGACAGTTGTTAGTTGCTGTGTGGTGCTGGGAATTGAACCCGGGTCTACTGCAAGAGCCCCTAATATATTTTTTTAATATTTTATTTATTATTTTAATTTTTATATGTGTGAGTGTATTGACTGCAAGCATGTAAGAGGACCTGTATTGGGCAAATCCAAAGGAGGTCAAAAGAGAGCACTGAATTTCCCTGGAACTTGGAGCTATGGATGGGAGCAATGTGGGTGCTGGGAATGAAACCCAGGTTCTCTGTAAGCGCAGTCAGTGCTCTTAACTGCTGAGCCAACCAACCTCCCCTCCCCCAGGCCCTAATTTTAAAATGTAACAGAACCTTGGGTTTGGGGGATCTATCTAAGTGGAAACAAAAACAACAGCACCTACTCCACATAACTTTGAAGAGGACACAGGAGGGCCTAGCTGCTTCACATGGGAGACCATAAGTGGAATACTTGGCACCTTAATGGTTCAGTGGGCTCATAGTTGAGCAAGCCTCCAGTCACTTTTCAGCTTTCCAGTGCATACCCATCTGCTATTTTTTTAACAGACTCTGAACTGTTTTTGTTACTGTAGACTTTATTTATTTATTTATTTATTTATTTATTTATTTATTTATTTATTTATTTTTATTGTCTTTTTGAGACAGTGTCTCCCTATAGCCCCAGCTGGCCTGGAACTCTATAGACCAGACTGGACTTGAACTCACAGAGCCCCAACTGCCTCTGCTCCCAAGTGCTAGGATAAAAGGTGTGCACCACCATGCCTGGTTTAAAGATGGTCCTTAGCTGCCATGTGGGTGCTGGGAATCAAACCCGGGTCCTCTGGGAGAGCAGTCGGCACTCTTAACCACTGAGCCATTTCTCCAGCTCCTCTGCTATTTTTTTTTTAACTTCCTTGTGGTTTTTTTTTTTTTTTGGTCTTTTTGAGACAGGGTCTCCCTGGAGCCCCACTCTGCTGTCCTGGAATTCGCTCTGTAGACCAGGCTGGCCTTGAATTCACAAAGATCCACCTGCCTCTGCCTCCCAAGTGCTAGGATTAAAGATGTGCGCCACCACGCCCGGCTTAATTTTTTTTTAATGTGTATGAATGTACTGTCTGCATGTAGGTTTGTGCACCTGTGTCGTGCAATGCCACGGAGGTCAGAAGAGAGTGTTGGAGTCGCCTGGAACTGGAGTTAAAGACGGTTCTCAGCCACCATGTGGGTGCTGAGGATCGAACCCGGGGCCTCTGCAAGAGAAGTCGGCACTCTTAACTGCTAGGCCATCTCTCCAGCCCACATCTGCTTTTTTTTTTTTTTTTTTTTTTGCCTTTTTCAAGACGGGGTCCCCTCCTGTAGCCCCAGCTGTCCTGGAACTCACTGTGTAGACCAGGCTGGCCTTGAACTCACAAAGATCCACCTACCTTTGCCTCCCAAGTCCAAGTGCTAGGATTAAAGGCTTGCGCCACCACACCTGGCCTTTTTTTTTTTTCACATCTGCTATTTTTATAAAGAGAGGGAAAAAAATGACAAATTTTACCGCACTAGCTGTGGCGCATGCCTTTAATCCTAGCACTTGGGAGGCAGAGGAAGGCAGATCTCTGTGAGTTAAAGGCCAGCCTGGTCTACACAGTGAGTTCCAGGACAGCTGGGGCTACAGGGAGACCCTGTCTCGAAAAGACCGAAAAAAAAAAAAAAAGTGTGCACCACCATGCCTGATCCCCCCTTTTTTATTGTTAATTAATTTATTTATTTATTTATTTTTGGTGTTTTTGAGACAGGGTTTCCTTGTAGCCCCAGCTGGCCTGGAACTCACTACATAAACCAGGCTAGCCTTGAAGTCAGAGAGATCCGCCTGCCTCTGCCTTAGTTGATTTACTTATTTTTATTTTACATGTATGAGTGTCTCTGAAAGCCTTGGTCTCATGTCTCATTTGTCTTTTATATATTTTTATAATTTTTTATTTATTTTTCTATGTATATGAGTGTACTGTCTGCATGTAGGTTTGTGCACCTGTGTTGTGCAGTGCACTGAGGAGGTCAGAAGAGGGTGTCGGATTCCCCTGGAACTGAAGCTAAAGACAGCTCTCACCCGCCATGTGGGTGCTGGGGATCGAACCTGGGTCCTCTGCGAGAGCAGTCAGAGCTCTTAACCACTGGGCCATCTCTCCAGCCCTCATGTCTTATTTGTAAGAGGTGTTAATGTGGGGGCTGGAGAGATAGCCTAGCGGTTAAGAGCACCGACTGCTCTTACAGAGGACCCGGTTCGATTCCCAGCACCCCATGGTGGTTAAGAACCGTCTGTAACTCCAGTTCCAGGAAACTCCGTTCCAGGGGAATCCAAGACCCTCTTCTGACCTCCGCGGCATTGCACGCACGAGTGCACAAACCTACATGCAGACAGTACGTTCACACACACACAAAATTTTAAAAATTGTTTAAAAAAAAAAAAAGAGGTGTTAATGTGAACTGTTCAGAGTCCTTTTCAAAAAGAAAGAGCTCCGGGACTGGAGAGGGCCTAGAGGTTAAGAGCGCCGACCGCTCTTGCAGAGGACCCGGGTTCGATCCCCGGCACCCACATGGCGGCAGAGAACCGTCTGAAACTCCAGTTCCAGGAGAACTCCAGCTCCAGGGGAATCCGAGACCCTCTTCTGACCTCCGCGGCATTGCACGACACGGGTGCACAAACTTGCATGCAGACAGTACATTCATACACATACAGAAATAATAATAAAAAAAAAAAAAAAAAGAAAGAGCTCCTTCTCATCTGGTCCCAGGCACTTCTGGAGCTACAGGTTCCGTTCCAGTGGCAAAGATGGCCTAGCTATTCAGCCCACCTCTGATCTGTCTTTCCTGCAAGTGCAGACATGGCCAAGTCCAAGAATCATGCCATACACAATGAGTCCCCAAAATGGCACAGAAAGGGCATCAAGAAACCACGGCCACAGAGATTCGAATCTCGTAAGGGGTGGACCCCAAGTTCCGGAGGAATATTCGTTTTGCCAAGGAGGACAACAAGATGGGCCTGAAGAAGACGCAGGCCAACAACGGGAAGGCCGTGAACGCTGGCGCGGAGGCTGTCAAGGCCCTTGTGAAGCCCAAGGAAGTTAAGCCCAGGGTGGCAAAGGATCCCAGCAAGCTCTGCTGACTTGCTTTCATCAGCCTCCCCAAGCTTGGGAAGCGGATTTGTGGCTACGTGGTCAGGGCTCACAGGCTCTGCCAACCAAAGGCCAAGACCCAGGCTCCAACTCTAGCTCAGTCTCCCAAAGGTGCCCAGGCCCCCGTGAAGGCCTGGTAATAAAGGTCTGCCAATGTGAACACAGATGGACTGGTGGGACCTCCCAGCCTACCGTTTGCAGACGCCTGGTGTCCTGTGCTGTTTTTACAAATACACTTGAGGGGCTGGAGAGATGGCCTAGCGGTTAAGAGCGCCGACCGCTCTTACAGAGGACCTGGGTTCGATCCCCAGCACCCATATGGCGGCCGAGAACCGTCTGAAACTCCAATTCCAGGAGAACTCCAGTTCCAGGGGAATCCGACATCCTCTTCTGACCTCCGCGGCATTGCACGACATGGGTGCACAAACTTGCATGCAGACAACACATTCATACACATACGGAAATAAAATTAAAAAAAAATAATAAACTTGAGAACAGGATCGGTTTTTTGTTTTGTTTTGTTTTGTTTTAATTGAGGCCGTTTCTGAGAAATGAGAGAATATGGTCTCCTCCTTCCCACTCCAACTCTAGGTGACTGTTCTAGGGCCCTGGGTTGGGCAAAGCCTGAGCTTAGCTGAGGACCTAATACAGCCTTCAGGTCAGTGGGACTGGACCATAACCTAGGTCAGAATCCCTGAGGGCACACACAATGTTTGAACCAGAAGACCTGAGGGGTAGAAGTATGAGCAAACTAAAGAAAGGTTTAAAGAGTTGTGGTAAGGCCTGTAAAGCCCAGCCACACAGACAGCCTGGGGCAGGAGGCTGAGCGGGTGGAGAAGGCTATCTACCTCCATGACCTCATGACGAACCCCAAGAGTTCTACAAGTCCAGACTTACATTTTTTCCAAATTTGAGAACCATTTTCTCAGCATTGATGTGTTCTAGAAAGTTAGGATGGTGCTTTCGTCTTCGATAATCCTCTTCTGTCAATGGACCCTCAGTATCATCCTATGGGAGATACAAGGAACAGACCTAGGCCATTAGAGCTGCAGGAGGCTGCTCAGCTCAAAGAACAACTCTGTTCAGCTCAACAGAAGCTTAACACCAAAAGGCAATTTCTATTTCCCAAGAGCTACTAGTGAGGACCTTCAACAGCCCCCAGAAAAGGAAGGAATAAATGTTTTTGGTGATGGAACTGCCGGTGCCCAGATCTGGTCATCACACAGGCAAATCTATTGAAATACATGCAATTATGCATCAACTGAAACTAAAAATATCATTTGAAAAGCAAAAACACTTATCGCTTTGGGGGCTGGTGAGACCCCTGTACAGGGCCTCAGCTGCTGTGGAATGGGGGACAGGTGGGGAGGCAGGTCTGAGCTAGATGTGCTTTTTCTGGGAAGTGCACTTTGATGTGACCTCCAAACAACGAAAACAAGTCTTGGAGGAGTCTTACAAATTGTCGGGGTTCAATTGCAGTCACTGAGTAACAGGTGTAGGAATGACATAGCATTCTTCCACATTGCCCAGAGCCAGTCTTTCCATGGGTCACATCTGCATATTGACTATTACAAAGAATGCCAGGATACACTGAAGATCTTGACATACTAACAAAATGGAGGCTTTTTATTTACTTTTGACACAGGGTTACAAGTACCCCAGGCTGGCCTTGAACTTAGTATGTACCCTAGGATAACCCTGAATTTCTGAACCTCTGATCCTCCCACCTCTACCTCTTCTGGGCTGCCATACCCACCTTATACTAACAAAATGTGAAACTGCATAAGGACCTGCTTTGAATTTATATCAACATATCTGGTTCCTGGAAGCCCTAGACTTTGTATTTCTATGATTACAGTAAGCAAAGCATATGAAACCTCAAACTGTGGCTGTCTGTAAATTGGGACGTGCTCTACTTCAAAACAAGCTGTGGAGATTATTGCCACAAGAACAGACATATGGAAAAGTCAGTGGGGTGTGGATCATCAGGAACTTTTTTTTTTATTTTATTTTTTATGTGTCTGAATGTTCTGTCTGAATGTAGGTTTGTGCGCCCATGTAGTGTAATACCACAGAGGTCAGAAGAGGGTGTCAGATTCCCCTGGAACTGGAGTTAAAGACGGTTCTCAGCCGCCATGTGGGTGCTGGGGATCAAATCCGGGTCCTCTGAAAGAGCGGTCAGTGTTCTTAACTGCTAGGCTATCTCTCTAGCCCCAATTCAGGAACTTAAACACTGTTTTGCCAGGTATGATGGTCCATTTTTTTTTTTTTTGAGACAGGGTCTCCCTGCAGCCCCAGCTGTCCTGGAACTCACTCTGTAGACCAGGCTGGCCTTGAACTCACAAAGATCCACCTGCCTCTGCCTCCCGAGTGCTAGGATTAAAGGTGTGCGCCACCACGCCCGGCTCAAGGCTCCATGCCTTTAATCCTAGCACTTGAGAGGCAGAGGCAGGTGGATCTCAGTGAGTTCAAGGCCAGACTGGTCTATATAGAGAGTTCCAGGACAGCTAGAACTACAGAGAAACCCTGTCTCAAAAAGGCAAAAACAAAAACAAAAAAAAACCAAAAAACAAAAAAACCCACATTGTGTTTCTTACCTTTTTTTTGGTCTTTTTTGGGTTTATTTTGAGACATGGTCTTACTATATAGATGAGGTTGGCTTTGAACTCACTAAAATACAGCTGCCTCTGCCTCCTGAGTGCTGGGACCAAACTTGGGTCCTCTTAATTAGGTAGGGCCTAGGCTTGGAGATCTAAAGATGGAATCTACTACCCTTCTCTTCTGGTCAAAAGCCTGCCTCATCTCAGGCAGCTGATGCAACTTCCCTTCCTGTTGTCACCATCCACAATGAGAGCACAGCTTAAGACCATATATGCTTACATTCTAGCTTCATGACTAGCACTAAAAACCCACCTTGTCCCTTCCCACTACACCAGTTTTGCTCTTACAAGGACACGCCACGTGGGTGCTGGGAATTGAATCCAGGTCCTCTGCAAGAGCAGTCAATGCTCTTAACCGCTGAGCCATCTCTCCAGCCCCTCTTTTTCATTTTTGTAGTGCTGGGATGGAACCCAGGAGCTGGAGCATGCTAAGCAACTACTCTGTCACTGAGCCACAGCCTAGATCCTCATTGAAACAGATTCCACTGGGCTGCACCTTACACCTAATTAATCTCTCTACACCCACCTGCCTCTGCAGTCCCTCAGAGGACAGCACAGAACTAACTTAAAACTCATAGCAGGGAAAACAAACAAACAAACAAACACTTCAGGATCAAAGGGGAAATTGAGAGCAGGCCAGAGTGAGTTCCTCAAATCTATCATGGGAAAAGATAGTTGCTGAAGCCAGCTTTTAACTGTACAGTGCTCTTCAGGGAACCTGCCAATCACAGCACATGAGTGCCAGTTCAGTAACCAATCCAAACAGTGTTCACTGACACTTTAGGGAACCCCACATTTGTGTGCCTCACACACACACCTGGTGTGACTGGGAACACTGCGGTTCCCTTTCTGGGTCTTCAGTCTCATTAATTAAAGAATTTTTCAATGGAATGGAAAGGAAGCTGGAGGACAGTTTATTAGAGCTTGAGAGAAAAACAACAGGGTGGACAAGCTGTCAATTTCCGCAGTTGCCTGGAGGAATGGGATGGGGAAGGCATGAGAGAAAGCAAGCCCAGGGCTTGGAGTCTGAAGTGCATCAGCAATGGGGTCAGCAGGCAGCTGTGTGGATGTGGAGCAGCAGGTTCCAGAGAAAGAGCAAGAAAGCCCGCGGCCTCAGGGAAAACGTTCCCAGGCTTTGGCCAGTACCAGAAAGGAAAAAAGAAGGAAAAGCTATCAGCCAAGTGCCTTTACCTACTAATCCTTCTTGCTGGCCTTATTTATTTATTTATTTTATTAATTTTTATTTTATTAATTTTTATTTATTTTTTAAGGAATTCACAATATAAGAGCCTGGTTGTTTTCAGATCACATTGACATTGCTCAGTTTGCCATACAATTAGGTAATTGGTGCTAGCACCCACAGATGAGGTATACCATTCGTCATTTGTTTTTCTGGGACTGTGTTACTTCACTTAGCATGATATCTTCTACCTCCATCCATTTACCTGCAAAGTTCATGATGTCATCTTTCTTTACTGCTGCATAGAACTCCATTGTGGAGATGTACCACATTTTCTCTATCCATTCATCAGTTGAGGGGCACTTGGGTTCCAGCTCTTTGCTATTGTGAAGAGAGCTGCAATAAACATGGCTATTCATGTATCTCTGAGGTAAGATGAGTCTTGTGGGTACATACCCTGGAGTGGTATGGCTGGGTCAGGTGGCAAGTTCATTACGAGTCTTCCAAGGGTTCTCCACACTGCTTTTCACAGTGGTAGTACCAGTTTACATTCCCACCAGCAGTGGATGACTGTTCCCCTTTCCCCACAACCTCTCCAGCACTTTGTATCATTTATTTGTTTTCTTGATCCTAGCCAGTCTTATTGGAGTGAGATGATATTTTAAAGTGGTTTTAATTTGCATTTCCTTAATTATTAGCGATGTTGAACTCTTTTTTTCTTTTTTAAAATTATTTTTATTTTTTATTATTTTTTATGTGTATGAGTGTACCGTCTGCATGTAGGTTGGTGCACCTGTGTCCTGCAATGCCAGAGAGGTCAGAAGAGGGCATCAGATTCCCCTGGTACTGGAGTTAAAGACAGTTCTTAGCCACCATGTGGGTGCTGGGAATTGAATCCAAGTCCTCTGCAAGAGCAGTCGGTGCTCTTAACTGCTAAGCCATCTCTCTAGCCCCCTTGAACACTTTTTAAGATGTTTCTCAGCCATCTCTAATTCCTCACTTGTGAAATCTCTGTTCAGCTTTTTACTCCATCTTTTGAGTGGGTCATTTGTTTTCTTTCTTCTTTGTTTTTTGAGTAGTTTATATAGTCTGGAAATCAATGCTTTGTCAGATGTGTCTATGGTGAAAGTTTCCTCCCACTCTGTGGGATTTCTCTTCACTTCCTTGATTGTTTATTTTGATGTACAGAAGCTTTTGAGTTTAATGAGGTCCCATTTGTCAACTGTCGACCTTAATTCTTGCACAGCTGCTGTCTGATTTAGGAAGTCTTCTCCTATTCCTATGTCTTGTAGGCTGGTGCCAACTTTTTCTTCTATCGCCTTCAGAGTTTTGGGTTTCATGTTGAGGTCTTTGATCCATCTGGAGTTGACTTTTGTACAGGGTGAGAGGTAGGGGTTTAATTTCATTCTTCTACAAGTGGTAATCCAGTTTTGCCAACACCACTTGCTGAAGATGCTG
Source organism: Rhizomys pruinosus (assembly GCA_009823505.1). Lineage (NCBI taxonomy): Eukaryota > Metazoa > Chordata > Mammalia > Rodentia > Spalacidae > Rhizomys > Rhizomys pruinosus. The sequence goes on along the minus strand of VZQC01000008.1, from coordinate 3,044,655 downwards.
TCTTTCCTCCATTGAGTCTTCTTGGCCCCCCTGTCAAATATGAGGTGGCTGAAATCGTATGAGCTCAGGTTTGGGTCTTCAGTTTTGCTCCATTGGTCAACAGGTCTGTTTTTGTGCCAGTACCAGGCTGTTTTTTATGACTATAGCCCTGTAGAGCTGCCTGAGGGAAGTTCTAGAAGCACTGAGCAAGGGAGGGGCTTCTGGGAAGGAAAAGGACATTCTCCATGTAAGGGGATAATTAATCTTCCCATCTCCTTAGCATGGCTTTAGCGGAACCTGCTTTTTTGGGAGTGTGGGGGGGTGGTCTCTTGGCTCAGCTGGATTAACTCTTAAGGGAGGAGACAATGGAATAGAATGTTCTAGTCTTTGGAGCAGATCAGAATGTCCTATGTCTACCCAGGGCCAGAGGTAGAGATAATAGTCTTTTGATGAAGTGAAAATCACTTTCTCACTGAGAAAGAGATGAAAAGCATGTTTGGCAGAACAGAATGCATGAGTTCTGGTGGAGTGGGGGAATAGGGGGGGACACGGGTCTAGATTTGTTAAAAAAAATTAAAAATAAATTTATGTAAAAAAAAAAAAAGAAAATCACTTTCTCTTAAGGGGCCTCAACAGCACCCTGATATCCATCTTCAGTGATCCCTAAGGCTGCTGTAACAGTTTCTCAAAAGTTGAGACCCTAAAATCATTTAGGAAATGGGCTGGAATTGGGGATGGATAGAACCCATTTCACCATGAAAATGTATCAAATTCCAAAGCTGTTCACCAGCAGGGATCAGTGTCTGGACTGCAGTTTTGGTCACACCCTCAAGGCAGGAGGCGCTCAATTAGGAGAAAAGAGATAAGGCAAAAACCAACTGGGCTCTGGCCAGGTCAGAAGATCCAAAGATTTTTTTGGCTTAAACACTTCTGATGTTTCTGGCCTTCACAAGGAGGAATTAGCAGATAGGACCATTTCCAGCCTTTAGTCAAAGGAAAAAAGGCTCCTTTCACTTTCAGGTTCTCTACCCTAAATGCCCAGCCAATTTCTATCTCCTGTCTTCATCAGTGAGATCAAGACCCAAGGTTGGGTCACATCTGTTTACCAGTATGAGAGATAGAAGATGGTCTCAAATGACTGGAGCTAAGGTGGGGAGAGGTAGAGGATGAGGAAGGCAAGAGAAGGTCAGCAGGGCTGTGGGCCATGCTGAAGAGTGGAGATGATCCTGAAATCGGCAGGCTGTTGCTTGTGTGCGTGAGTGTGCATTCAGATGAATGTGGGTATGTGCATGGCACATTCTGCATGTGGAGGTGAAAGGACAACTTTGGTGTGAGTCCTTGCTTCCCACCTTGTTGGAGACGGGTTTTTTTTTTTTTTTTTTTTTTTTTGCTAGTGTATGCCAACCTAGCTGGCCCTTCACCTTTCAGGGTTTTTCTTGTCTCCACATGAGCTCTGAGATCACTGACCCTCCGTGTGCCTTCCTTGTGGGTTCTCAGGGTTCAAACTCGGGTTGCACTGCAAGTAACTTTACCCACTGAGTCATCTTCCTGGCTTGGGTTGAAGCATTTAAAGCAGGCCTGCAACATAGTTTGAATTACATTTTAATGGGATTTTAGTCTGTTGTGGACCATGGATTGGAAGGAGGAGATAGCAGGCAACAGCCATCCAGCTGTTTTAGTAGACTAGGAAACTGATGTCTGAGGACTGAGATAGAAAGTTGCCATGGATACAAAAAGAACTACTCTGGTTTATGATATGTTTTGGACAATGAATTGACAGCACTGATTATCAACATCCTGGCTGATGGATAGAAGGATGGATGAAGGATGGATGGAAAGATGGAAGCATAGATGGATGGATGGATGATGGAAAGAAAGATGGATGGAAGGATGGATGGATGGTGGATAGATGGATGGATGGAAGGATGGAGGATGGATGGATGGAAGGATGGAAGCATAGATGGATGGATGATGGAAGGAAAGATGGAAGGATGGATGGTAGATGGATGGATGGATGGAAGGATGGATAGAAGGATGGATGGATGGTGGATGGATGGGAAGGATGGGTGGAAGGATGGATGAAAGGATGGAAGCATAGATGGATGGAAGCATGGATGGATGGAAGGATAGAAGGATGGATGGAAGCATAGATGGAAGGATGGATGGAAGCATGGATGGAAACATGGATGGATGGATGGATGGATGGAAGCATGGATGGAAACATGGATGGATGGATGGATGGATGGATGGATGGATGGATGGATGGAAGCATGGATGGAAACATGGATGGATGGATGGATGGATGGAAACATGGATGGATGGATAGATGGAAGGATGGATAGAAAGAGGGATGGATAGAAGATAGAAGGATGGATGGATAAAGAAAATGGGACTGGAACAAGTACAATGTTGGGATATTCTTGAGAGAAAAGACAGAGGAAATTAGTTTTGGAGATGTAGTTACTCTACTTCAGCCCCACTGACACAGAAGATACTGGATGAATACATGTTGCACAGTTAACTATCCATTGAGACCTGTCTGTCCAGTGGCTCATAGATAGAGTTAACAGATTAAAACTACAGACAAAACAGAACATAAAGGATATCCAGAAAAACAGATGAATATATTTTTAGTGTATAAATCTAAAAGAATACTTATGCTAAAAGTATTCACTTCTGGAACTTAAATTGAGCTGAGTGCTCTTATGCACATTTTTATTTGCTAAATCTGGCAATCCTGCTCAGAGTCTAGAGACTGTGGGATCAGCTTTGCCTTGGTAACAGATGGCGCCTGGAAGCTCCCTGGCTGACAGGACAGCAGCCAGCCGACCTGCCTGACTCTCCTGTCCCGCACCATTCTTCCAAGATAACCCCACTGTATCTGTAGCAGAAATGGTCACATTTTATAAAGGAGACTGCAAGGTGCCCTGGCTACAGGTTTTCACTAAAGAGAAACCAGTCTTTCTGGCTAGCTTCACGGAAGCCTGTGAATTCAAACCAGCTAGGGCTGTCAATTCAGTTTCCAAGCTCAGATTTTTCATCTGCCCAGAGATCTGGCTCTGCACTATGAACCTTTGCTGCTAGTTTTGGGGCCGTACTCTTTTAGTTCTTAAATTTCATTATAAACACACGTGAAATTTGTTTTACATTTTAAAAATACTTTACTTATTCTTTTCATTTTATGTGTACAGGTATATTGCCTGCATGTGTGTAATTGCACCTGTGTCATGCAATACCCCAGCCAGAAAAAAGTGTCAGATCCCCTGGAACCTGAGTTACAAATGCTTGTCAGCCTCCATGTGGGTGATGGGAACAGAATCTGGGTCCTCGCCAAGAATAACCAGTGCTCTTAACCATTGAGCAATCTCTCCAGTCCCTATTTTTCGTCGCTTTTTTTTTGTCATCTTTTTGAGACAGGGTCTTCCTGTAGCCCCAGCTGTCCTGGAACTCACTATGTAGACCAGGATGGACTTGAACTCAGAGAGATCCACCTGCCTTTGCCTCTAGAGTGCTGGGACTAAAGGCATGTGCCACCAAGCCCCGCCCTATTTTACATTTTTAAAAACATGGTCTCACTAATGCCTCAGACTGGCCCAGAATTTCTAGGCTCAAAGTGATCTTCCTGCTCCTGCCTCCAGAGGGCGCCCAGCAAAAGCTTATTTTGAGTGTTCCTTTCACACAGGGTTTAGTTCCTTGGCAATGAGTGCATCGTTTGCTTTTCTGATAAATGGGGGTGGGGAGCGGGGTTGGTACCTTCTCCTGCTGGCACTGCATCCTTGATCCTTTCCTTGGGTTGATGTCTGTCAGCATTCCTGAAAACCCAGTTTACCTCATGAACAGCCCTTGAGAACTATTGATCTCAGAGTGGTTCCTCCCTCCAGGAGGTGAAGAACTGACCTGGGAATAGGAAGCCCCCACCCCTACCCCCACCCCACCCCCAGCTCCTCCTCCTTCCTTCTTTTATCCTCCTCTTTTCCTCATCTTCCTCCTCTCTCCTCCCCTCCTCCCCCTCTTTCCCCTCCTTTTCCTCCTATTCCTCACATCCCTCCTCTCTACCCCTCCTCTTTTCTTCTTCTGGAACTCAGGTGAATCTGCTGTTGAACCTTCCTCTTATGTTTTACTATTTCTTTTTTCTTTTTTTTTCCTTTGTCTTTTTGAGACAGCATCTCCCTATAGCCACAGCTAGGCTGGAACTTGCTATTCAGACCAGGCTGGCCTCTACCTCACAGAGCTCCTCCTTCCTTTGCTTCTCCAGTGCTGGGATTAAAGGTGTGTGCCACTACACCTGGCTCTATGTTTTACTTTTATTGATTTATTCTTTTTGCAGTGGGATCTCACTGTGTTTTCCTGGCTAAATGCTAAGTGTTAAATGGTCCGACTGTCTCAGCTTCGTGGGTGGTAGGGGCTCCGGGTGCACCACTGTGCCCAGCCTGAGGACCCTCTTTCTAATTGCTCGTGGTGTTTAAACACCAGTGTAGGAATGTCGAAGATTCTTGTCTGCCTGGTTACTATCTGTGACAACTAGAACCTGTCATTCATTCTTGTTCTGACAATCTGGTTGAGTCAGCATCGCCTCTGCCTTCCTGTCTTTACTCACTCATAGAGGCAAGAGCATAGCTAGGAGTTTAGAAACAAATAAGGGTCAGCAGCAGGGCTCAGAAGATAAGGGGGCCTGCTGCCAAGCTTGATGACCCGATACCCTGACTTCTACTTGGTGGAGCAAGAGAACAGATTCCTGTCAATTGTCTTTTTGGCTGCATGCAGTGCAAATGAAAGTTCCCAGAAAACCCCCCAAATCTTTGACTAAGCTTCTTGCAAGGCTGGCCAATTAATTAGCACTTCAGTGACTGTGGAGAGTTTAGGAATGTTAAAGAGCTGGAGCCCGGTTACAATTTATCTCAGGCCATTTTTACCCTCTAAATAACTACTACTTGTGCACTTCTGTTTCTGACTTAATATCTTGTGAGTAACATAAAAAATAATAATAAAAAAAAACTTTTAGGAATGTATTGACAAAGCCCGAAGTCCCCCCATCCAAAAAGCTAAGAATGCCATCAGACACCATCTGAGGCCTGTGGCTGACATTTCTCTTTCTGTGTCTGCCTACTTACCCTTTCCACCAATGTATTTGAAAAGTGTGTTCATTGATGACTTCTCTTTGTTCTGTTACTGTGAAAATTTCATGAAACTGCTTCCACACTGACATATGATATTTGGGGTAAACCAAACCTGTGTTCCTGAGCCATGGTCACACAGAATAAACTCTCTTATCCCGTTTGAGATCAGACTTATGCTTTTGCATTGATAGCACACACACTCTCGCACACATTCACATACAAAGTAAATAAATGTAATGAAATTTTAAATTCTGAAAACAGGTACTAGAGCAAAGCCTTTTTTTTTTTTTTTTTGAGACAGCTGTAGCCACAGCTGACTGGAACTCATTATGTAGAGCAGGCTGGCCATGAATTCAAAGACATCCACCTGCCTCTGCCTCATGAATGCTGGGAGTAAAGGAGTGAGCTATCACACGGGGTTAAAATGTTAAGTGTATGAACGTTTTGCCTACATGAATGAAAGTGTCCCATGGCTATATAATGCCCATCAAGGTCAGAAGAGGGCATTAGACCCCCTGGAACAGGAGTTAAGGACAGTTGTTAGCTACCGTGTGGGAGCTAGGAATCAAATCTGGGTCTCTGCAAAAGCATCCAGTGCTCTAAACCACTGAGCCATCTCTTTTTTTTTTTTTTAAGAATTTTTATGTGTATGAGTGTACTGTCTGGATGTAGGTTGGTGCACCCGTGTCGTGCAATGCTGTGGAGGTCAGAAGAGGGTGTCAGAATACCCTGGAACTAGAGTTAAAGCCAGTTCTTAGCCGCCATGTGGGTGCTGAGAATTGAACCCGGGTTCTCTGCAAGAGCAGTCGGTGCTCTCAACCGCTGACCCATCTCTCCAGCCCCCGAGCCATCTCTTTTTGGGCTACAGGTAGCACAGGCACAAACTCCAACCCCAGCGAATTCATCAGCTCCGATTTTTTTTTTTTTTTGGTCATTTTGAGACTGGCCTAGAACTTAGTATGTAGACCAGGTTGGCCTTGAACTCACAGAGATCTGCCTGTCTCTCCCTCCCAAGTGCTGGGATTAAAAGCATGCACCACCACACATGGCATGAGGTGCTATTTGCATAGCTAAAAGCAGGAGTCTGGATCAGGGGCTCTGTATTCCCAGATCCAAAAGTGTCAAGCGAGCAAGTGACAATCTGAGCTAGAGAACAGAAGGGAGCGGCAGCTTTGCCTGAGGGACCTCAGCCCCCCATCCTCCCTCCAGGGCTCCCCTTGGGAGCGGGGTGAAGACTGGGGAGCATCAGGAGAGCAGAGAGAAACAGACTTGCCCCGCTTAGCAGGGAGGGAACTGGCCTGGTCTTCTCAGAACCACCCAGGACAACCTAAACACAGCCTGGCTTTCTATGTCAGTCATGTGCCCCAGGGCCATGCAGAATTTTACTTACCCAAGGCATGGAATCAAATGTCTTACTCAGAGTCCTGGGATTATTTTGAAATCATAGCTAGAAGCCGGGGTGTGGTGGTACACGCCTTTAATCCTAGCACTTGGGAGGCGGAGGCAGGCGGATCTTTGAGTTCAAGGCCAGCCTGATCTACAGAGTGAGTTCCAGGACAGCCTGGGGCTACAGGGAGACCCTGTCTTGAAAAGACCAAGAAAAAAGAAAACATAGCTAGAAACTAAAACCTGCATGCCAGAGGAGCCCAGTGAAGAGCTGCTGTCAGACCCACTGTTCACAGTGACAGAGTTGAAGACTCTGCTTTTGGAAGATGTTGAGATTACAGTGATTGTGGGCTGGGTACCACGAGCAAGCTGGGCTTGGTGTGCTGGGCTTCTAGTTCTCAGGCAGCATCATACAGACACAGGAGGAATTCATTGTGTTGGGACCTCAAGAGGATACAGAGTTACTGGCCCATAGGAAGTTTCAACTCTATTATAACCAGGAAGGTCAATCTTTGTCAGTTTGACTGGATTTGGAATAACCTAGGAGGCACACCTCTAGGTATGTCTGTGAGGACAAATCCAGGGAGGTTCATCTGCGGTGGGAAGACCCACCCTGAATGTGGGAGCACCATCTCGTGGGCTGGGGGCTCAGACTGAATGTAAGCTGAGTGCCAGCATTTCTCTCTCTGCTTCCTGGTGGCAGGCACAATGTGAGCTGCCTCATCTCATTCTCTTGCTACCCACACCAGGGTGGACTTATCCCCTCATTGAGCTGAAATAAATGCATCTTTCCACAAGCTGCTTTTAGCAGAGATTCTGTCACAGGATTGACAAAAGCAGCCACTGTAATAACCTTTGGGCTTCATCATATATGAGGTCCAGCCTTGACCAAAACATTATGTAGCAGCACTGCTCTGTCGGGCAGCATTTAAAACTTCTTGGTGGCTGGGCTGGTGAAGGCAGACCAGTAGCAGAGCCCTTGCTGGAGCACAGGCAAAGCCCGGAGTTCTATCCTTCATCCCTGAACAAAAACTGAGTTCCACCAGGTGTGGTGGTGCACGACTTTAATCCCAGCACTCAGGAGGCAGAAGCAGGCGGATCTCTGTGAGTTCAAGGCCAGCCTGGTCTACGGAGTGAGTTCCAGGACAGCCAGAGCTAAAGACAAAAACTATAAAACCCAACAACCTTGGTGGTATGTAAAACAATGGAATCCCCTAGAATTGGATGTGTCAAGAGTCCAGGAAGTCTGTGGAGTGATAGTAGCAGGGTTCGTCACTGAAGAGTGTTAGTGCTCTACTTACAGGGTCCAGAGGTTTGGATCTTGCCCAAGTCATCACTGTGGACAACAAAATAAACACCTTCTGCTTTTCAAAATGGCTGATTTCTTCATTCAGTGCTGTGGGGCCAAAAAGCAGAACAGTTGCTTGGATCCATGTAGGGATTTTTTTAAATAATTATTTTATTTTTAATTATTATGGGGGGCTAGTTATACTATAATGGGGTGATTCCACCAGAGAAGACCACTCAGACACAAAATGATGCCAAAAGAAAGTCTTTATAGTCAGCTGACGACTATACGCTGGGCATTCGAGCCCAGGCGTGTAGCCCCAAGCTATATTTGGTAGGTGTTTTTATACAGAAAAACCATATCCCGGGTTGAAAAGTTTAAGTTCCCAAGTTTAGAATGGAAAGCCCCTCTAACAATTCATGTTCTCTAAAAGCAAGCAACACAGAAACCACAGAAGCCGTAAATCTGCAGTTAGCAAAATAAGTTCTCTAGCTACCAGGTATACACTGACCAGTTTGTTCTCAAACTTCTGCCGTAATTCGGTTCAATTAAACTTCCCTACTTTAAAAAGTTTTAACTTCTGAGCTCAGCTAGGGCCCATAATATGGCATAGCTATGGTCAATCTTAATGCACCTCAACCCAGCATATGTGAGTACAGGTGCCTTTGGAGGCCTCAGATAGCCCCAGAGCTAGAGTTACAGGTGGCTGTGGGGTCACAGCCCATGTGGGTGCTAGCAATGGCACCTGGATCCTCTTCAAGAGCAGGACCCTCTTAACAGCTGTACCATCTCTCCAGCCCCTAGAGCTAGTTTTTGAAATCACATGTCCTATAAGTTATCAGTGGGGCTTGAAGCTCCTTCTTCAAGGAGCAGCTTTAGCACCAGGGTGGGGTCATCCTTGATGCTTCCCTGTCCCATCCACACCAGTGTTCACATTCTTCCTCTGGTCTGTTAATCAATCACCTCTGGGGTCAGCTCAGAAGTTTACTGCTTTCCTATGTCCTGGTCAGTGGCAGCATGGGTGGTAAATGGAAGCTCCTGAGGTCAAGGCATTTCTGAAATGTAAGTGCTACCCCCATGTCAGCATGAAGCAGCTAGAGACTGTGCCCTAAAACCCCAACAGCAGTTAAGGTGACCCAGGTCTGAGGGGCAGGTGAAGGGCCAGCCATGTGTTTGGACAGGTAGGTAAAGGGCCCCTGCCAACTAATAAAGATGACATACTTCAGTCTTCTTCTTGATCTAAGACAAAGGCTTGGAAGCTCCCCCTCTACCCAGGTGGGCCCGCTTTCTAGCCAACCAATTCAAACCAGTTCACACAAGACCAAGGCCAGACCTGGACACAGCTCAGGCACCCTTGGAAATAAAGTCCCCCGAACCTCGGTGTCAAGATGGCTGCTACGTGGAAATTTGGCAGTGTGAACTGTTCACACTGGCTGTGAATAGGAGGGCTGTGCGGAAAGCATGGCGGGAAGACCTGGGGATAGGAGGGCAGGTTGGGAACAGTACTCCAAAAGTTTCTGCTTGGAAGGATGACTGATGAGCCCTGAAGACTGGTCTCAGGGTTTAAAAATTTTTTTTTACTTATTTTTATTTTATATATATATGTCTTTTGCTTGCATGTATGTAAGGATCTATAGAGGTCAGAAGAGGGCGTCAAATCTGCTGGAACTGGAGTTACAGGCAGTTGGAGCTGCCATATGGGTGCTGGAAACCAATCCCTGGTCCTCTGTAAGAGCATCTAGTGCTCTTAACCACTGAGCCACTGCTCTAGTCCCTTGGTCTCAGGGTTTTGAGACAAGATTTTAACATATATTCAGGAACCTGCATCCCTCCTTTGCCAGGTTCAGGTTTGGTCAGTAACTGATTCCTTCCCTTTCTTTTCTCCCTCTTGCCTCTGTGGCTAATTTAAGACACTGCATGGGCTGGAGAGATGGCTCAGCGGTTAAGAGCACCAACTGCTCTTGCAGAGGACCAGGGTTCAATTCCCAGCACCCACATGGCAGCCAAGAACCGTCTTTAACTCCAGTTCCGGGGAATCCGAAGCTCTCTTCTGACCTCCGAGGCACTGCATGACACAGGTGCACAAACCTACATGCAGACAGTACACTCATACACATTAAAAAAAAAAAAGACACTGCACAATTATTCTTTGTCACAGCTTTCCTTCAAGCAGAGGGTTGGGGTGGTTGCTGACCCATAAATGGAGCAATTAATGGCTTTACTGAATTGCCATCACCAGGAGATAGGTGCTAATACTAACTCTATTCAGAAGAGGGAGGCCAGGCAGTTTGCCCAGTACCATAGAGGAGATTGTTGGAGCAGGGAGGCCAAACCAGATAGCCTTCCTACCAGGCTGTAATGTGCCCACTAAACCAACCAGTGGTTGGATGATTTAGTGGGCGCAAAACAGTGAATGGAAAATGGAGCAGTTTGAGGTCTAGAGGCTCAATGCCAGAGGGCAAAGGCTGAGATTTCATTGAAGCCTAACTTAGGCTTCAATTGTGGAAGTCATTCGGGGTGTGCCCTACCTTCCTCCTTGTAGCCAGCTATGAGGAAAGGCCTCTGCGTTTGGGGGCCAAGAGCTGTGGTGGAGAGCATGAGTGAAATGGAAATGTAGGTTGTCAACAACGTGTCAGGATGAGTGTGTATCACATAGAGAAAGATGTGTCCCACTTAAGGAAGGGTTAAATGTAGGTCATCAACATGTCAGGATGAGTGTGTATCACAGACATACAGAGAAAGAGTTGTGTCACTTAAGGAAGGGTTGAATGTAGGTTATCAACAATGTGTCAGGATGAGTGTATACCACAGACATACAGAGAAAGATGTGTGTCACTTAAGGAAGGGTTAAATGGGGGCTGGAGAGATAGCCTAGCGGTTAAGAGCGCCGACCGCTCTTGCAGAGGACCTGGGTTCGATCCCCAGCACCCACATGGCGGCCAATAACCGTCTGAAACTCCAATTCCAGGAGAACTCCAGTTCCAGGGGAATCCGACACCCTCTTCTGACCTCCGCGGCATTGCATGACACGGTACACAAACTTGCATGCAGACAGTACATTTATACACATACAAAAAAAAATTAAAAAAAAAAAGGAAGGGTTAAATGTAGGTTATCAACAACGTGTCAGGATGAGTGTGTATCACAGACATACAGAGAAAGATGTGTGCCACTTAAGGAAGGGTTAAATGTAGGTCATCAACAATGTGTCAGGATGAGTGTGTATCACAGACATACAGAGAAAGATGTGTGTCACTTAAGGAAGGGTTAAATGTAGGTCATCAACAACGTGTCAGGATGAGTGTGTACCACAGACATACAGAGAAAGATGTGTGCCACTTAAGGAAGGGTTAAATGTAGGTTATCAACAATATGTCAGGATGAGTGTGTATCACAGACATACAGAGAAAGATGTGTGTCACTTAAGGAAGGGTTAAATGTAGGTTATCAACAATGTGTCAGGATGAGTGTATATCACAGACATACAGAGAAAGGTGTGTGCCACTTAAGGAAGGATTAGTCACACGCTGCGTGCCGAGTCTCCAGATGCATGGGGCTTATAGCTAGCTCCACTAAGGTATTCTTCATGCTGTATAATTTTCCAGAAGAGACTCTAAGGTACAAAGGGAGGCTTAATTAAATTGTCAGAGGGTCTGAGAGGTGTGGGTGTCAGGAGCATTCATTTTTAGTCTTCATTAGGTGGCTCCTCACACAATAACACACTAAGTTGCTGAGTCTTCATAGGGAAAATGCTGTCTCTTACCTAGAGACAGAAAGCAGTACTGAGGTCAGCCTAGCAGCACTTATCATCCTCACAGATCCCAACTGCAAATGTTAATTTGAGGTTTAAAAAAAATTCTAATAAGAAGTTGTCTGTCTGATCTAGTTTTCCTCCTTCCCGCTTTCTTCTATGCTCATTGGTCACTTTGTGAATGTGACACACTTTCAAGGCTCTAACTGGGTCACCCTTCTTTATGTGACATTTATAATAAGTCAAGAATGCCCTGCTTTTCCCCTTCTAATGACACTCCTCCTCTCTACACACAAGCGTTCTCTTTAGAGCCTTTCTCCTATCTCGTCTTAATCTTACAGACTCATGAAAGGTGAGTGAGAAGAATTCTAGAGTGTTTTGAACACAGCACTTGTAAAAAGTACTATGTATTACGAAGGACAGCTTTTCTCTTTTCTTTCCTTTCCCCCAGGCTGGCCTCTAACAAGCTATGCAGCAAAGGATGACCTTGAACTTCAGATCCCCCTGTCTCTACCACCCACGTGCTAGGGTTACAGGAGTGAGCTATCCCATCCAGTTTATCCTCTGCCAGGGACTGAACCAACACTAGGCAAGCTTTCAACTGAGCCAGGTCTCCAGCCCTGTAGTCCTTCTTTCCTAGTCTTTCTTTTTCCTTTTTTTAATTTTTTTGAGACAGAATCTTGCCACATAGCCTATGTAGTTCAGGTTGGCCTCCTCAAACTTTCTTTTTTGAGACAGGGTCTCTCTGTAGCCCCAGCCAGCCTTGAACCTGCTATCTCATGGAGATCTGCCTGTCTCTGCCTTCCAAGCACTGAGACTAAAGGTGTGCACCACCATGCCAGCCACCACGTATGGCTAACCTCAAGATTCTTTTTTTTTTTTAATTATTTTCATGTGTATGAATGTACTGTCTGCATGTAGGTTGGTGCACCCGTGTCATACAATGCCGTGGAGGTTAGAAGAGGGTGTCAGATTCCCCAGGAACTGGAGTTAAAGATGGTTCTTAGCCACCATGTGGGTGCTGGGAATTGAACCCTGGTTCTCTGCAAGACTAGTCGGCACTCTTAACCACTGAGCCATCTCTCCAGCCCCTTAGCCTCTGTTATAGTGGTAATTTTTTATAAAACAGGTATAACTACGTTTTTTAAATTGACTGATAGGCATAGGAACTGTGAAAGGATAAGTCTCTATCTAGAGCCAAATTCAATAATAAAGTCTTTATAAGCTGTGTAATTAAGCAAAATATATTAGTACATGAAAGCTCTGACATCAGCAATGAATTATTCTGCCTAGGAGATATTGGCTAGGGGATTCAACTCTCCCCCCCAAATTATAAAGGCCTTTTGCCTATAAGTGGGATATATGCAAGGAGAAAGGCAGTAAGTCCCTATTGTTGAAGACCTGGTGTGAGCATGAGAAAATGTTGAGACCACACTTGCTAATGTACAACTGGCCTCTGGAATGCCAGAGAGCATTACCAAAGGCCACTAAAGCAATACAGCAAAATATTGGTCTCCCTGAGACAAGCAAGACTCCTCCGTCAATATCAGCTACACCTCAACTGCCTGGAGATACTGTGCAACAGTGGCAGCTAAGTGTCTATATATATCCCAAATATAATTGGCTATTAGCTCTCTCCTTGGAGGAATAACTCACAGCGGATGCCACAAGCTTATGTCCTCTAGTGGTTAGGAGATGTTATAAGCCACAATAAGAACTTGTCACCCTTTATAGGTTTATGGGTTGAGGGAATAGCAATTAGGGAGTTACTTCCATTGGATTGGTCTGTGGCCCTGTCTGTCGGGTATTTTCTTTATTATTGAGTGATGTGGGCAGGCCCAGCCCACTGTGGGTGGTGCCACCCCTGGGCAAGTGGTTCTTTATTATATAAGAAAGCAGGCTGGGGGGCTGGAGAGATGGCCTAGCGGTTAAGAGCACCGACTGCTCTTACAGAGGACCTGGGTTCGATCCCCAGCACCCACATGGTGGCCGAGAACTGTCTGAAACTCCAATTCCAGGAGAACTCCAGTTCCAGGGGAATCCGACACCCTCTTCTGACCTCTGTGGCATTGCACGACACGGGTGCACAAATTTGCATGCAGACAGTACATTCATACACATACAGAAATAAATAAAATTAATTAAAAAAAAAAAAAAGAAAGCAGGCTGGGACTGGAGAGATGGTTCAGTGGTTAAGAGTGCCAAATGCTCTTGCAGAGGACCGGTGTTCAATTCCCAGTACCCACATAGTGGCTAAGAACTGTTGGCGGCTAAGAACCATCTTTAAGCCGGGCGAGGTGGCGCATACCTTTAATCCCAGCACTTGGGAGGCAGAGGCAGGTGGATCTCTGTGAGTTCAAGGCCAGCCTGGTCTACAGAGTGAGTTCCAGGCCAGCTGGGGCTACAGGGAGACCTTGTCTCCAAAAAAGAAAAAAGAAAAAAAAAAAAAAGAGAGAGAGAGAAAGCAGGCTGAACATGGGCCAGAGGAGCAAGCCAGAAAGCAGCCTTCCTCCATGGCCTGTGCTTCAGCTCCTGCCTCCAGGTTCCTACCCTGAGTTCCTACTGTGGGCTCCCTCAGTGATGAACTGTGACCCCGGAGATACGAGACAAATAAACCCTTTCCTCCCCAAGCTGGTATTGATCAGAGTGTTTTGTCACAACAATTGAAAGCAAACTAGAGCAAAGGTCAATATCAATAGGAACAGATGGGGTGTAGCTCAGTGGTAAAGCACTTCCCTATCCACATAGACACCTGGGTTCCATCCCCAGTACTTCTTCCAAAAAGTGACAAGTAAATAAATTGATAAGGAAATAAAATAGCATTGCCCCGTCCCCAGTGAAGCTCACTGACCAGAGACTGCCCATACAGCTTCTTCCACTTGCTGTGCATACTCAGTGATGTTATAGATGACAACATCGCACTCCAGCAGGCGTGTGAGAAGGTCTTCTCGAGAGATTGTCTAAAAAGAAAAGCAACAGTCCTTTGCAGCAAGAAGTTGCCAGGGTAACCTGAATGCTTGAGATTTATTTTTTCATTTGTATTTAACTCTCTGTGTGTTTGCCTGCATGAATTTATGTGTATTCTATGCGCGCAGGAGCTGAAGAGGTAAGAAGGCATCAGATCCCCAGGAACTGGAGTTACAGGCCGTTGTGAGCTGCCTGATGTGGGTGCTGGAAACTGAGCTGGGGCCCCTGCAAGAGCAGCACGTGCTCTTAACCTCTGAGCCATCTCTCCAGCCCCAACCTGGATGTTTAGATGGACTGACACTCTGCAGGGAAGATGTGCCACAGAAGAGATCTGTGGGAGGAGATCTATTTAAAATGAATTTTTTTTCTGTGTTTAGTTTACAAGTAACAATGAAGTTACTGAAAATAGCCTGAAATGGATGATTTCTTGAAATGGCCAACTGGAGGCTGGTGTGTGTGTGTGTGTGTGTGTGTGTGTGTGTGTGTGTCCACAAAGTCCTTGCCTTGCAAGGACGAGGACCTGAGTTCCATCCCTACAACTTACATAAAACTGCTGGGCATGGTGGCTTGATTTGCAAAGTTCTGGGAAGGTAGAGGTAGGAAGATCTCTGGGGGTCTCTAACCAGCTAACCTAGCCTACCAAGTGTACTCCAGGCCTCCAAGAGACCATCTCAAAGGAGGTAGACAGTGCGCTGGAGGAAGAAACCCAAAGTAGTTACCCAGTATCTACATGAAAAGCACACAAATGTACATGCACATATATTTGCACCTATGTACACGTGTGTACATGTACATATACATACACAAACACATTCACCCATGTGGACCAATAAAAATTGGAAATGATCTTAGGCATCATTTCTGCATGCATTCAAACTGTGGCCAGGAGGGAAGTATCAGAACACCACGAGAAGAAAAGAAACAAGGTATTGAAACAGACACAGGTGCCATGCAAGAGGATTTGAGCAATTAATGCATTAGGTGACCCTGGGAAGTGCTGGTGAGTGGTTCCAGATTGAATGAATCTACTATCTCTGTAAATGAAGAGACTTGAACACTGACAGGTCGGAGATGTTTGACAACTTTGTTTATTACTACTGTTACTTTCATTATGTGCATGGTGGGAAGGCACACATGCCAGGGCACACACGCAGAGATTAGAGGACACCTTTGTGACTTGGTTTTCTCCTTCCACCATTATGTGCGTTCTTGGCATCAAACTCACATCTGGCTTGCACGGCGAGGTACTTTACCTGCTGAGCCATCTTGCTGGACCCCAAATTAGAAACTTTTAATGGTTTAAAATATGAAGTTCATATATGAGACTCAAGTAACATTGGTGACAGTTGGGGTCTGGATCCTTGCTTCAGGGTGCCAGCCCAGCTCCCTCTGGTGTGAGACTGTGGGTGAGAATTAGATAATCCTAAGGACCATTCTTCCAAACCAGCATCTGCATTTGCTGTTCTTCCTCTTGGGCTGAGTATCACACAAGTATCCCTGGGGTCCCTGGACCATCTTTCCAGAGGTGGAACTTTTGACATCAAACTTGGTATCTCAGGACAGCCAAAAGAGAGTGTTTCCCTGTTAAATTCAAATTCCACCACACACACACACACACACACACACACACACACACACACACACACTTCTCCAGTCCTGTTCAAATCCGTTTCCATCTCCCTGGTCTAGTTTGCTCGCGCTACTATAACAAAATCCAAGAAACCAAGTGTCTTTTTTCAGTCTTTTTGAGACAGGGTCTCTCTGTAGCCCCAGCTGGCCTGGAACTGCTATGTAGACCAGGTGCCTTGAACTCATAGAGATACGCCTGAGTACTGGGATTAAAGTCACGGGGCACTACGCCCAGCTGAAACTGTCTTTAAAAAATAGAAAGGTGTTATCTTCAACCTGATGCTGAAGTCCAAGGGCCAGGTGTCCCAGGCAGATGCGACTCCTGGTGGGTGGAGTAGAGTTCATTCTTCCTCTCTCCTTAGATTCCAGGAGTGAGGGCGAGGGCTGGAGGACTGGCTCCTAGATACATGGCCCCACCTGCTGGTCTCACTGTGTGCACCTTCAGCCCAGAAAAGGAATTTTTTAAATTTATTTATTATTTTTATGTGTATGGGTGTACTTGTCTGCATGTAGGTTGGCGCACCTGTTTCGTGCAATGCCGTGGAGCTCAGAAGAGGGCATCGGTTTCCCCTGGAACTGGAGTTAAAGATGGTTCTTAGCTGCCATGTGGGTGCTGGGGATCAAACCCGGGTCCTCTGCAAGAACAGTTGGCACTCTTAACCGCTGAGCCATCTCTCCAAGCCCCAGAAAAAGGAATTTTTTAGAGGTGGCTATGTGGGTTAAATTGTCTCCTCCCCACAAAAGGATACCATTAACATTCTAGTTCCGGGCTGGAGAGACGGCCTAGCGGTTAAGAGTGCCGACCGCTCTTACAGAGGACCCAGGTTCGATCCCCAGCACCCACATGGCGGCCGAGAACCATCTGAAACTCCAATTCCAGGAGAACTCCAGTTCCAGGGGAATCCGACATCTTCTTCTGACCTCCACAGCATTGCACAACACGGGTGCACAAACCTACATGCAGACAGTACATTCATATACATACAGAAATAAATAAAATTAAAAAAAAAATTCTAGTTCCTAGTATTTTGGCATGTGATCTCTTTTGAAGACAGAATCTTTTTTTTTTAATTTTTTTTTATTAATTTTATTTATTTCTGTATGTGTATGAATGTACTGTCTGCATGCAAGTTTGTGCACCCGTGTCGTGCAATGCCACGGAGGTCAGAAGAGGGTGTCGGATTCCCCTGGAACTGGAGTTTCAGACGGCTCTCGGCCGCCATGTGGGTGCTGGGGATCAAACCCGGGTCCTCTGCAAGAGCATCGGCGTTCCTAACCACTAGGCCATCTCTCCAGCCCCTGAAGACAGAATCTTTATTGTGCTTTGAATGTGAGCTATCTCCTTGGGCTTCTTATAACCCCATAAGAACTCTTGGTCCTCTTCTCCACTTCCCAAGTCACAGGTATGAACCACCATGCAAAGCTGAGACAGAAGTGTCAGTAACACTTTCCTCACAGTTTATTTGCAATTTATGGGCTGATGAATTAATCTTGAAGCATGAATAGGTTATGGGATGCACAGAGCTGAACAGTGGATTCAGAGAGCAGCAGGCCAGTTGGAGGGAGAGGTCAGCCTAGGAGACAAAGGGGCAACCTCTTCTTCTTCCAGAGGTGCAGCAATGTCTCTGGGTGAGGACAGGATACAATTTGTCACAGGAAGGTGGCACACTTGCTCAATGAAGCAAACACAATGACATGTGAGGCTTCAGTGCCTATTACCCCAGGCTAGTCCTCTTTCCTGAATGGCACCCACTCAGCCAAGTCCTCTTGGAGCCTGAAGCTCCCAACACAGAAGAATCTTGTGAGTCTGAAAATCCAGGTCAGATCCATCTTCTCCAGGAATATCTAATTTAAACTCTTCACTTTGGGTCCCAAATTGAAGTGGAAACAATGCAGTATTCTCTGTCACAGTACAAAGATGTACCCTGAGCCGAGGAGATGGCTCAGTGTTTAAGGCCCTTGGTGTACAAGCATGAGGACCTGAGTTCAGATCCCCAGAACCAAGATGGGAGGCAGAGACAGGAGGATCCTTGGAAGCAATGAGCAACAGAGAGACTCTGCCCCAAGCAGGGTGGAAAGCAAGGACCAATGCCCAAGGCTGTCCTCTGACCTCTACATGTGTGCCATGGACGGCATGCACTTGTCTGCACACATACACATTCACGAACAGAGAGAGAGAGAGAGAGAGAGAGAGACAGAGAGAGAGAGAGGGACAGAGAGACAGAGAGAGAGAGAGATAGAGAAGGGCTGAGAAGCAGAGTTGGTCCTAGGGAAAACGCCAGGGACTTACTGAGTATGTCTCTACAGCGAAGTCAGGCCGGACGCTCTCTGGCTTGGCCAGGGTACCCACGATCTGGAATGTGCCTTCCTTCGCTTTGGCTACAGAAGCTTCTGGGGCTGCCCACTTCGCTTCATCTTCCTCTTCCTCCTCTTCTGTAAACTCCTCGAGTGAGGAGCCGATGACACAGTTGGATAGGAACTGCAAGTAAAAGAGATTCCCCAGATAGTGAGTACAGGCTAGAGCGAGGAAAGCCAGTGATGGTTCTAGAAACCTGCCTTTCCCATGCTAGCTGGGGACCCTACAGGCCAAGCAAAATGTCTGTACAAAGTAGTCCCACCAGATTGATTAACACAACACAGGGTAGCGGTCACTGTTGTGGGTGTCCAAACAGATGGTGCCATAGGCAGCCATGCTGGAGAGGGCAGAGCCATCTAAGCCTTTTGAAATCTCAGATACTGGACACAGAGATATGGGATTTGGCATTTGCCCTGCTGGGTGTGGGTCTTGTTCTGGTCGTTATTTCCTTACTGAGCCCCCATTCCTCCCTTTTGGAATGGGAATGTAGATTGTGTGCCCTTGCAAGTCAGAAGTTTGTTTTGATTTTACAGGAGATGACAGAAGATTGGCTTCAGCCTCAAAAAAGAGACTTTGGAGGAAAAAAAAGAGACACTTTGGACTTTTTTTTTTAAGTTTTTATTTTTTTTTATAATTTTTTAATATATATATATTTTTTAATTTTATTTATTTTTGTATGTGTATGAATGTACTGTCTGCATGTAGGTTTGTGCACCCGTGTCGTGCAATGCCGCGGAGGTCAGAAGAGGGTCTCGTATTCCCCTGGAACTGGAGTTCTCCTGGAATTGGATGTTACAGACGGTTTCTCAGCCGCCATGTTGGGTGCTGGGGAATTGAACCCGGTCCTCTGCAAGAGAGTCAGTGCTCTTAACCGCTAGGATCTCTCCAGCCCCAAATTTTTTTTTTTTTATATTTTTATGTGTATGATGTACTGTCTGCATGCAAGGTCTGTGCACCCCAATGTCGTGCAATGCCGCATGAGGTCAAGAAGAGACGTGTCGGAATTCCCCCGGAACTGGAGTCAAAAGACGGTTCTCAGCAGTCCTGGTGGGTGCTGGGGATCAACCCAGGTCCTCTGGTGTAAGAGCAGTCGGCGCTCCTTTAACTGCTAGGCAGTCTCTCCAGCCTTGAGACTTTGGACTTTTGAACAGTGTTGAGACTGTTAAAGACTCTGGAGACTTTTAAAAGATGGCCTAAATGTATTTTGTATTATGGGATGGCCATGAGCCTATGCAGGCCAGGGAGTGGAATGTGGTGATTTGAATGAGACTGTTCCCCCTACCCCCCATTTCACAGGCTCAGATGTTTGAACACTCAGTCTCCAGTTGCTGGTGTTGTTTGGGGAGGTCATGGGACCTTAAGAGGTGCCGCCTTGCATGCTACCGGGGACGGGCTTTGGGAGTTCACGGCCACAAGACATTTCCAGTTTGCGTTCTTTATCTTTTGTGTTTGTGGTTGAAGATGGGAGCACTGGTGGCTTCCTGCTCCGGCCTCTTGCTGCCACGCCTCCCTGGCCATTATGGACTGTTCTAGTTTCTCTTCAATTGCTGTGACAAAATGCTCTGACCAATACCAGCTTAGGGAAGAAAGGGTTTATTCCTCTTACGTCTCCCAGGTCACAGTTCATCACTCAGGGAGCCTAAGGTAGGAACTCAGGGCAGGAAACCTGGACGCAGGAGCTGAATACATAGGCCATGGAGGAATGCTTCTACTGGCTTGCTCCCCCTGGCCATGCTCAGCTTTCTTTCTTTTTTTTTTTTTTTTTTTTACAGCCTGGAGGAAATTCCCCTTTATTCTTTTTTTTTTTATATATTTTATTTTTTAAAAAAGGGAAATTTCTTACAAATATAGAAAAGCAGTTTGTTTCCAAGATAACAATTGAATTGTTACTCAAGTTTGCTGTACAAATTAGATAATTGGGTGCATTTTTTTCCAACATAAATTTATTTAATTTATTTATTTTTTTTTAATCTCAATCTAGACCGTGTTCCCGCCCATTCCCCTAACCCTGCCAGAGCTCGTGCATCCTTGCCAAACATGCTTTTCAATCTCTTAGTCTTTCTCAATAATTTTCCATGGGGAAGTTACTGTTTTGAGGCATAAGTTTACTGTTTCAATGCAGTTCTTTGATGAAGTCTTTTCGTTGTTGTTGTTGTTTCCCAATGCATTAACGCCCAACTGTTGGCCCTTTGGTACAAACTCAGGGGGCCCTACACAAGAAATATTCAACTGGGTAATTTGGCACTGCATCCCACATAATGAGGGATACCATTCGTCGTTTGTTTTTCTGGGACTTGTGTACATTCACTCAGCTAATGTCCTCTAGCACCAGCCATTTTCCTGCAAGCTCATGATGTCTCTTTCTTTACTCTGATTTGCATAGAACCATTGTGTGAATGTTACCACAATTTCTCTATCCACTCGTCAGTTGAGGGGCCATTTGGTTGGTTCCAGCTCCTTGCTATTGGAAGGAGGCTGAATAAACATGGCCGTGCATTATCTCTGTGGTGAGCCAAATTATTAAGCATAAGCAATGGATGTACATTCATATGTTAAAACCATTTGGCAAAGTATCCTATGTCCACAATTTTTGAAACAACCACAGTGGTGCTGGATAAGCTTAGTGTCAACTGACACACCTGGGTTGGGGCCTCAGTTGGGGGAATTGGCTCCATTGGCATTGGCCTTGGCCGACATTGTGGAGTATTGTCTTGATGGTCAAGCAGTTGGGGAGGGCCCGGCCCACGATGAGTGGTGCCGCCCTGGGGAACGGTTGTTTTATACAGTATAAGAGGGCAGGCGAGCAATGGCCATGGGGGAGCAAGCAGTGAACAGCATTCCTCCATGCCTGTTGCTTCAGTTTCCTGCCTTCCAAGGTTCACTGCCCTGAGTTACTGCCTTGGGCTCCCTAAGTGAGAAAGGTGACCCGGAAATGTAAGCTGGAATAAAGCCTTTCCTCCCCAAGTTGGTGGTGTTGGTCAGAGTGTTTGTCACAAGCACATAGAAACAGACTACAACACCAAGGTTCCCATAGTCCATTGTGGGATGCTTGTATGCACGGCATGTTGATCCAGTTAGGAGTCCAGTCTAATATTGCTGTAGTTTATCACGTTCACCAATCTCTCTCCCCTTACATTCTACTAACTCCTCTCTCTTCCGCAGATTTGTTTTCCCTAGGCTTTGGGAAATTGGCACAGAGTGGGTGAGAAAGCAAAAAAACAGTCTATTTTCTCTGGCGATGTCATTTTGGACCTAGCCTGCTTCAGAGTTGTTTCCCTTCATGGGTTGACAGCTTATCAATGAAATACCTTTTTAGTCATACTACAAAGCACAAGCATTGGATTACAGGCATTTAACGGGCAGCAAGTACTAATTATTATGGCAAGCTTAACTTTGAGCATAGACACAGATTGCTTGGATGGTATGCTAATCCACAAACGTGGTTTCTCTTATAAGGGTGACAAGATTCTTATTGTGGCTTATACATCTCCTAACCACTAGAGGACATAGCTTGTGCATCCGCTGTGAGTTATTCCTCCAAGGAGAGAGCTAAATGTCAATTAGATTTGGGATATCTATATAGACACTATGGCTGCCACTGTGCAGCAGTATCTCCAGGTTCAGCTTGCTTTCTTATAAATATACAACAAACTGCCCAGGGTGGCACATGCCCAAATAGGCTGGACCCTCCCACATTGGCTCAAAATCAAGACATACTCCACAACATGGCCAGGCCAGTCCACAATGGAGGCAGATTCCTCTAAATTGAGTCTCCCCTCAACGCCAGGTGGTGTCAAGTTGACTTAAGCTATCAAGCACATGGACTCTCTCGTTGGAAGCATAAGACAAAATAAGCTATATGATAAAGTGGCTTTTGGTCATGGTATTTTTGTGGCAACAGAAAATCACTATACAGACAGGAACAGGCTCAGAGAGCTTCAGCTGTTTGTTTGGTAAGGAAATTTCTCCGTTTAAGCACTAGCTAGAATTCTCTCCCTCTTCTTCTCCCTCTCCTTCTCCCTCTTTTGGAGAGGGGTCCTCATGTATCACCAGGTGGCTTGAAAACTTGCTTGGGTAGGCAAGGATGATCTCTTGAGCTTCTGATTTTTTCTGCCTCCACCTCACCAGCGCTGGGATTACAGGGGTGTGCCCACCAGGCCTGTTTTATACTTTAGGACTTTAGATTGAATCCAGCTTTGTGAACACTTAGGCAAGCATGCTGCTAACTGAGCTACATCCTGGCCTAAAATTTTCTCGGAGTTACATTTCAAAAAAAGAAAAAGAGAAAGAGAATTGGGTCTTATCCAGCACTGGACCCCGCAGGCTACGTTCCTGACTTTCCAGGCTGACGTGCCTATTGGTTCAACAGCATTGATGCTATGACTGTTACGGAGTCATCAAATCACTTTCTTGATTGACTGGAGGTCTGCTCACAGGAAGAAATGCAAGCCTGGCACTAGGAAACCAGACGACAAGTGCTGGGGGCCGGGCTCAGAGGGCACCCTCAGTGTTTGCTATGTGAACATGTTTGTCGAATTTGCCCTCTTAGTGCTGCTCACAGCCTGGTCAGAGAAGTTTTTTGGCAGTGGGCCGGCAGTTATAGATTCATAATTGCCTCCCAAAGGCTAGGGAACAATTTGTGGAAGGGGGGCGGAAGGTATGGAAGAGCTGGATGGGGATGAGAGCTGTGGACCTGTGTTTTGGACGTGATGTGGCCACTGCACTCATGAATTCCCAGCAGCTGCGCTTACCATAACAAGACCTATTCAAGATTAAGCCGGGCAGAATTCCAGGATGGTGTGAGGGAGTCAAAGAAGGAGACAGAGAAGTGGAAGGATGTATACGATCAAAATCCACTGTATAACATATGAAAATTTAAAAAATAAATAAAACATATTATATATTTAAAAAAAATTTTTTTCAGTACTTCTGATCATACACAGGTCCCTGCACATACTAAACATGTTTGCTACCATATCCTTACCCCTAAATGCTTTACCTAATTTAATGTATCCAAAGATTACTAATTTAATATATAATCAAAGTATAAATGATTATTTATTTGTTTTATTTTATTTTTGGTATTTTTTTGAGACAGGGTCTCCCCTTTAGTCCAAGCTAGCCTGGAGCGCTTGTAGGACAGGCTGGCCTTGAACTCCCAGTAGATCCCCTGCTCTCCTCCGAACCTCCTGAGTGCTGGGATTAAAGGTGTCACCACCACACCCGTCCGGATTATTATTTTGTAATGCTGGACTCATACATGCTGGGGCAACCTACTCCTACCACTGAGACAACACTTACAGTCTCCTAATAAATATTAATAATGGCCGGGCATGGTGGCGCATACGGCTTTAATTCCTAGCACTCTGGAGGCCCCAAGAGGGCCAAGGCGGGCGATTCTTTGTGAGTTCCAAGGCCAGCCTGGTCTACAGAGTTGAGTTCCAGGGACAGCTTTGGACTACAGGGAGGACCCTTCCTCAAAAAGACCAAAAAAAAAAAAAAATTAATTAATGAGTTGTTGGAGGGGATGGGTTTAGCAGTTTTAAGAGACAACTGTGCTCTTGCAGACGGACCCAGGTTCAGTCCAGCACCCACATACAGCTCCGCAACTGTCTGTAAACTTCCCAGTTCCAGGGGTGTCTTAACTCCAGTTCCAGGGGATACAAGATCGCTCATCTGACCTCCAAGAGGACTGCAAAACACAGGTGCACTTACATACAGTGCATTGCACTTAAAATACATGCATACAAATAAAAAAAAATGAAATAAAATTAAAATAACTAAATAAAACAATTGCCAGGCATGGTGGCGCACGGACTTTTTAATCCTAGCATTGGGAGGCAGGGCAAGTGGAATCTTGTGAGTTCAGCCAGCCTGGTCTACAGAATGAGATTCCAGGTACAGGCTGGGGCTACCAGGGAGACCCTGTCTCGAAGGCGACCAAAAAAAAATTTAAGTTCAATTATTGAGGGGCTGGAGAGATGGCTTCAGTCTGTTCTTCCGAGACGTAAAAGGGGTTTCCAGCACCTATGTTTAGGAGCTCATGCCTATAAGTGCTCCAGGTTCCCGGGATCTGACGCCCTTCTTGGCCTAATAGGCACCTGCACTAAAGTGCACACACTCCCCTCATAATTAAAAAGGAAACTAAACCTTTAAGACAATAAATTTAACAAGTGGCTGTGGTGGTGTGCCCTGGCTTTTTTAATCCAGACTCAAAAGGAAGGCAGGCAGATCTCTATGAAATTTAGGCCAGCCTGTCTAAACATAGAAAGTTCCGACCTTTAGCCGGGCTGGTGGCAACACCTTTAATCCCAGAACTTGGGATGGCAGAGGCAGTGATGGATCTCTGTCATGTTCCAAGGCCGAGCCACTGTCTCATAGAGAGTTCCAGGAATATCTGGGGCTACAGGGAACCCTGTTCTAAACAAAAACTAAAACCAAAAACTTCCAAACCGTTTCAGTAACATAATTTTCTGGCTAGTCTGTCATTAATCAGAGTCTCTCACTCTCATGTTCAGGGTAATTGCTACTAGCCTGTACTATGGGAATAACACAGGTCCAGAAATATGAAACACAGAAGGAACAGCAGTCAGACCTCTCCTTCTCAGGCCAGGGCCAGTTGATGATACCACTCTACCCTCTTTCCTTCCCCTGCTCTCTTCCCTGTTCTGTGATCTTGAGCAAGTTGGAGGGTGGTGTAGTTTCATTCTGTTCCTGTGACAAAACAGTCTGAACAAAATCAACTTGGAGAAGAAAATAGGGTTTATTTCACCTTACCTGTAAGTCACAATTTCATCATTGAGAAGAAGTCAGGACAGGAGCTCGAGGCACTAGCTTGAAGCACACAGTATGGAGAAACGCTGCTTATCGGCTGGGCCCCAGATTTGCCCTATGTGCCCTACCTAGAGATGGTGCACCCCAGTGGGGGCCCTGGCCCCCCCCCTTCCCACATAAATGAATAATTAAGAGAATTCCCCACAGACATTCCACAACTCAATCTGATCTGGGAAATTCTTTAGTTGAAGTTCCCTCTTCCCAGGTGGCTCGAGACAGTGCCAGGTGGACAATAAAAGCTAATCAGGTCATGGGATATCAATAATCTCCTCATCTGAGAAGTAGAAGAATAAACTTAGATAACTAGTGAAAGCCTGGGGAATTGAGAGGTGCATGCCTTAAATCCTAAGCAACTTGTGAGCTGGAGGCAGGAGGATCAAGGAATTCAAAGGTCAGCCTTGGCTACACAAAGAAGAAAGGAAAAAAAAAAAAAAAAGGCTGGTGAGATGGCTAAGAACACTTGACTGCTCTTGCAGAAGGACCAGGTTTCGATTCCTAGCACCCCACAATGGCAGCTAAGAACCATTCCCTTTAAAGCTGGGTGTGGTGGTGAACACCTTTAATCCCGGCACTTTGGGAGGAGAGGCAGGCAGATCCTGTGAGTTTCAAGGCCAGCCTGGTCTACAGAGTGAGTTTCAGGCCAGCCAGGAACATATAGGGGACCCTGGTCTCAAAAAAAGACACCCCCCAAAAAAAAATTGAGGCCAGACAGGATTATATAAGACTGTGACTAAGCTGGGCATTGGTGGCGCACGCCTTTAATCCTAGCACTTGGGAGCAGAGGCAGGCAGATCTTTTGGTGAGTTAAAGGCCAGCCCTGGCTACAGAGTTTGAGTTTCCAGGCTCGCTGGGGCTACAAGGAGACCCCGCTTCGAAAGCCAAAAAAAAAAAAAACCCCAAAAATAAGACTGCTGAACCATTTTATTTATTTATTTTTTTTGGTCTTTTATTTTTTTATTTTTTATGTGTAATTGAGTGTACTGTCTGCAATGTGGTTGGTGCACCAATGTCCTCCAATGGTGCAGAGGTCAGAAGAGGGCGTCAAGAATTCTTCCTGGAACTGGAGTTAAAGAAACCTCCTACATCAATATCTATCTACTCTTTATCTATCTATTTCTATCTATCTACTAATCTATTCCTATTTATCATCTATCTATTATCTTCAAATTCTATCTAGTTTTTTTAAGACAAGGTCTCCTGTAGTCCCCAGCAGTTGGCCTGGAATTAACTATGTTGACGGCGGGCTTGGTTTTTACTTTTAAAAAAGTTAAAATGGGTGGCCCTGATCTACCGAAGTGAGAGTTTCCAGGATAGCTTGGGGCTACAGGGAGACCCTGTCTCGAAAAGACCAAATAAAAAATAAAAAAAAAAAAAAGTAAAAAACCAGTGGGTTGTTTTTAGGGACGTGATAAAAATATGGCTTTTCTTTTTTGACAAAATCTTTCAAATTTATAAATAAGCAATTTTTAGATGAAGTCCCTGAATTTTCCTTAGGGATCTGTGTGTGTGTGTGCTTGTTTGTGCCTGTGTAGGCTTAGAGGTCAAAGTCAGGTTTCTTTCTCTGCCACTCTCCACTGTAATTTTTGAGACAGGGTCTCTTACAGAACCCAGAGCTCAGCATTTTAGCTAGCTGCACTGGCCAGCAAGACCCCGGGATCTCCTTGTCTCCAAGTCCCAGGGCTGGCGGACACCCAGGTCTTAGGTAGCTGGTGGGAATCTCACTTTGGGTCCTCATGCTTGTGGGAACTAGATCCCGAGCCCTCCTTGAATTTTCAAGTTCTAAAGATGGAGGAGAGAAAGCCTAGTGGGCCTTTGTTGCAAACCATGTTTGGCACAAAATAGTGCTTTTTAAAAAGGTTGGATGAAGCCGGCGATGGTGAGCACGCCTTTAATCCTTAGCACTTGGAAGGCAGAAGAGGCAGGCCGGATCTTTGTGAGTTCAAGGCCAGCCTGGTCTACAAAGTGAGTTCCAGGCAAGCTGGGGTTACAGGGGACCCGTCTCAAAAAGACCAAATAAATAAATAAATAAAATTAAATAAAATAATAAAATAAATAAATAAAAAAGGATGGATGGATTCTTTGTGAGTTCAAGGCCAGCTTAGGTCTACAGAGTGAGTTCAGGCCAGACTGGGGCTACAGAAGAAACCCTTGTTCTCCGAAAACAAACAAACAAACAAAACAAACAAAAAAACAACAAAAAAAAGGATGGATGGATGCTTCATGGGCGACGTAAGGATTGGACGTTTTACTTTTTTTTTTTGTCACCTGCCTGCTCCAGGTCTTACCCCATAATTCCCTAAATTATCCTTACAAGCGGTTTCCTCTCTTGAGCCTCAGTTTCCCCATAATAAAAGGGGTAGGAACTGGGGTTGGACCTGAGATCTTCAAACAGCCCGGTTTCCAGGTTGGAGGCGGGTCCGGGGACATCGGCCATGCGATCTCCTTTGGGGAGGCCCCTAACTAAGCTCCCGGGTGCAGGCTGTGGAGACAGACTGGCAGACTGGAGGCTGAGGGCAGGGGCCCGGCTCGCCGCTCACCTTTCCTATGTTTCCGCTGCTGTAGGTGTCCAGCAGGTTTATGAACACCCTCTGGATCCGAAGAACTTTCTCGGTCGGGGTAGGAACTTCCTCCTCAGCCATGGTGGGAGCTGTGCCGGTTGCTAAGACGAAAGAGTCCTATTGGTTGCTAAGAAGGAGGAGCCGGGACTCTGAAGCCTGGGAAGGGCAGGTTCCCTCTCGCCAGACTCGGAGGATGTGGGCGTGGTTCTAAGGAACACGGCGGGACTCGGAATGTGGGCGTAGCGCGCCGCGCGAAGGTGAGACTACGGTTATGGGCGGGGCTAGGGTTAAGAGGCTCCGCTCTGGGCAGGGCGCGGGCTCCTTGCCGGGCGTTAGACTTTCTGGCTATAGGCAAGACTGGGATCTAACTCTGGACGGGGCTCCAGCTCTGGAGTGGCCTGAGCGGGTTTCTGGATGGCTCTTCCCCGGTGCAGCCCCGGCTCCTAGTGCTGCCACCCGCCGCGCGCTGTCTGGCAGGGCGTCCTCTCCGCAGGCCTCACGAGCACCTATCCGCGCCAGGAGCCCTCCTGGCTTTCATCCTTTGCAGGGTCCTCTAGTTGACCCTGATAAGGGAAGTCGCACCGCTGGGCCAGTGACTGAGCGGTGGGCTTTAACCAGGTTCTCCTGAGAGACGGTCACCCGGGTGACTACTTCTGTCTTGTAAAGAAAAGCTGTTGCCATGAGTTTCAGGGTCCAGGACAACGGAGACCCCCGCACCTCTGCAACTGGCTTTAGGGGTCGTTTCTTGAAGCAGTTCCAGAAAGTATCTGATGACAGGTGAAAGTGAAGCATGTTGCGCCCAGGAATTCACTCATGATCACAAAGTTTAGACTCATTATGTTGGGACTCTGGACCTCTCCCCAAGTGAAGATTTATTTAATTATTTAATTTAATTTTTGTCTTAATTGAGACGTGTTCTCCCTGTAGCCCCAGCTGTCCCCTGGAACTCACTCTGTAGACCAGGCTTGGCCCCTTGAACTCACAGGAGATCCACCTGCCTCTGTTTCTGAGTGCTGGGATTAGGATTAAAGGCGTGGACCACCAGGCCCCGCACTAAAGAATGGTTCTTAGCCGCCACGTGGGTGCTGAGAAATGAACCCGGGGTACTCCCTGCAAGAAGCAGTCGGCGCTCTTAACCCTCCCCTCTCAAAGCCTCTTGGCAAAGAATTATTTCACGCAGATTTTGCCTGAAAATAAACCCACATAAAAAAAAAAAAAGATTGGGGGCTGGGCTTGGTGGTGCATTGGCTTTTAATAATCCCCCGGCACTCAGGAGGAAGAGGCAAGGTGGATCTCTATGAGTCCAAAGGCCACAAGGCAGCCTGGGTCTACCATAGCGAGCTCCCCAGGTCAACTGGGACTAAAAAGAGAGACCCTGCCTCAAAAAAGACACACAACACAAAAAAAGTTACACTGGGGCACAGGAGATGGCATAGCCAGTAAAGGCAGCTGCGACCAAGCTCGACATCTGAGTGTCATGCCAGGTCCCGAGAGAATAGACCAGCAAGCTGTCCTCTGACAACACAAGATAAGTAAGTGTAATTTAAAAACAAATTTTTTAAAAAAAAAAAAAAAAATAAATGTAAATAAAAATAAAAAAATAAAAATCAGTTGCCTTTCTATAAACCAATAAAAAATTAAAAATAACATTTCCGGGTTGCAACGACAAAACGGGTTGCACAGACCTTGCCATGCGAAGAAGCAGATAGCAAATTCATACACATACAGAAAATAAATAAATAATAAATAAATAAATAATAAATAAATAAAAAATAACAATTCGGGGGCTGGAGAGATGGGCCAGCTGGTTAAGAGCGCCGAACTGCTCTTGC
Organism: Rhizomys pruinosus; assembly: GCA_009823505.1. NCBI lineage: Eukaryota > Metazoa > Chordata > Mammalia > Rodentia > Spalacidae > Rhizomys > Rhizomys pruinosus. The sequence goes on along the minus strand of VZQC01000008.1, from coordinate 3,014,958 downwards.
AGAGGACCCCGGGTTTGAATCCCAACACCACCAAATGGCGGCTTGAAGAACTGTCTGTAACTCCAATTTCCCAGGAGAATCCAGTTCCAGGGGAATCCGGACGCCCTCTTCTGACCTCCCGCGGCAGTGCACGACACGGGTGCACAAACCCTACATGCAGACATGCACATTCATACAAATAAATAAATAAATATATTAAGAAAGAAATCACATTCGGGTCGGACCGTGGTGGCATATGCCTTAATTCCTAGCACTTGGGGAGGCAGAGGCAGTCGGAATCTTTGTGAGTTCAAGGGCCAGCCTGGTCATAACAAGAATGAGTTCCAGGACAGCTGGGGCTACAGGGGGACCCTAATCCTTGAAAAGACCAAAAAAAAAAAAAAAATATATATAATATTATATATATTAATACTATATAAAATGTTTATATAAAACATTCGGCGAGGCATGGTGGCACATGCCTTTAATCCCCTAGCACTCAGGAGGCAGAGGCAGGCAGAGTCAGGCAGATTTTGTGAGTTCATGGCCAGTCTGGAACACTAAGTGAGTTCCAGGAACAAGGCTGGGGCTACAGGGAGACCCTGTCTCGAAAAGATCCCCCCCCCCCAAAAAAAACCATTCATCACTCAGCGGAGGCAGAGACAGGTGGAGCTTCTGTGAGTTCACAAGGCCACCCTGGTCTACAGATGTGAGTTCCAGGACAGGCTGAAGCTACAGGGAGAACCCTGTCTCGAAAGACAAACAAAAAAACAAAAAAAAAAAACACAACTTTTTTTTTTTTTTTAATAATGATTTTTTAAAATCATATAGAATATTTAAAATTATACATAACAAATTCATTATGTGTTCATAAATATAATTAAATTAAAAAATAGTTCAAAATTATGTAAATATATTTAAAATAGCAGTGTTCCCTTTTTTTTTTTTTTTCTTTTTTGAAGCAGGGTTCCCCTTGTAGCCCCAGCTGGCCTAGAACTTTGCCTAATGTAGACCAGGCTAGCCTGAAATCTAGAGATTCCCCCAATGCCTCTGCCTTCCCAGTGCTGGGATTAAAGGCCTAACCCTAAACCCACAGGATATCATGGTGACTTTGAATTTGTAGCATTCCTCCTAGCTCTGCCTCCTGAATGCTGAGAATTTAATAGGACTGAGCTAGCATGGCCAGCTCTCTTTCTGCTTATTGGTGCGGGGTTATTCATACTTTAGTATGGCCCAGGATCTTTCCAAACAACTTGGAGGTGCTCATGAGATTTGGCTTTCAGTTCCAGCTCTGAGGCCATACGTGGACAACTAGTACCAATGTATTATTAACCTTTCAGACTGCTAAACTGACTAAGCCTGTGGCTGCTAGAGTTAAGACATATAAATGCATTTTCTAAAATGTTCACCCAGGTGAAATTATTTTCAGCATGGAGGCTGAGGCAGTTTTAAAACTGGGAGCCTTTTCACTCTGTCTTTTGGGGGCTGGAGAGGTATAGCAGGGTACTGGTCCAGTGCTGACCTAGCATCGGGCTCTGGATGCCATCTCCAGCACCCCTGCAAAATCAGTACATTTTTGGTCCCTCCCCCTCTTTATTAAAAACTTGCTTAGTGATGGGCTGGAGAGAATCCTCACAGCAGTTAGAGCACTTGCTGCTTTCCGAAGAACTGAATTTAGTTCCCAGCATCACATCAGGCAGCTCAAAGGCTTGCCCTGTAACTCTAGTTCCAGGGAAATCTGAAAATATCGGTTCTCCGTGGCCCCTGAAGACACTTGCACAACCACACACACACACACACACACACACACACAACCAACACACACGATAACATCACAACACATAATACAAAATCTTTTGCTGGGTGTGGTGGGCACATGCCTTATATCCGCAGCACTTGAGAGACATAAAGGCAAGGTGGATCTCTGTTGAGTTCATGGCCAGCCTGGTCCTACAGAGTGAGTTCCACAAGGACAGGGTGGGACTACTGGGAGCCCGTCTCAAAAAACACCAAAATCTTTAAAAAAAGACTTGTCTTGGGGGCTGGGGAAGAATGGATCCAGCACTTAAGAGCACTGAGTGCTCTAGCAAAAGGACTGGGGTTCTTATTCGCCAGCACCACATGGTGGCGACCATGTCCCCTAAAATTTCCAGGTTTCCAGGGGCTCCAATGCCCACTTCTTATCTCTGATGCCCATTTCTGACCTCCTTGGGGCATTGTCAACAGCTATGGTGTGGCTTCGTTACACACATGAGGCAATAACACTCACAACATAAAAGTAAGAATACATAATTAAAAAAAACAACTTGTTCATGATAAAGCTGTTAACCCCAAACTTGGCAAAGTCAATTGGGAAACATTGCTCATAGCAAGAGAGAGTGCCTGTCGCATAGTAATAAACCATTTCCTCAAACACTAGACCAGTGAGCAAACACAGAGTCCAGTAGCTCAGCAGGTTTTTTCAAAAAAGGGGGGGGGGGGGGGATGACTTTCTTTGTTCAAAATATGCTAAGATCCACTTCACTCCTCATTTTCAATTTTTGAGTCTGTCTCTGCCTTCTCTTCTAATATGCCTTAGGCTGGTAAATACTTCAAAAGTTATTCAGCCAGTTAACTACAATGAAACACTATCAACTATTTGTGTTGTTCTAATGGTTTATGCTAGCTTCCACATGCATGTATAATACACATTATACAATATATATGGATATTAAATGTGTTGCTCATATTATACCAACATCTTTCCCTTTATTATTCCTTTCCTTCTTTCAAAACCAATTTATGTATAACTACCAAATGCAGGTGATGGCTTTAATATGCGAGGCACCATAAGGCTTTCGCTCTGACCGAACTCCACTCTTCACAGGTGGGCTGCTGAGCCGTCTTTTTTTTTTTTTTTTTATTTTTTGGTCTTTTTGAGGCAGGGTCTCCTGTAAACCTCAGTTGGTCCTGGAATTCACCGTGTAGATCCAGGCTGGCCTTGAACTCACAAAGAATCCGCCTGCCTCTTGCCAGCCAAGTGCTGGGATTAAAAAGGCGTGCGCCACCCCACGCCCGGCATTGAGCCCAAAGTCTTAAGTCTCAGCTAGGCCATCCGTCAAATGAACAGTCTGAGGGGAGAGTCTGATCAGTGTGGGCCATTTCCGAGCCTCTGTGTTTTCTTAGCTATTCCTCTAAGGCAAGCAGCACATTATCCTCATGGATACTGGAGAGAGCATGGTGCAGTGTGGATGTCAGAAACCAAGGCTAAGCCCAGCACCACCAGCTGAGCTGTTTGGGATGTGCATGGACTGAGCAGGCCTGGAAGAGGAGGGCAGATCAGAATTATGGGAGATGGGGCCTGCACTCTTCGTGATCAGAGTTGGAGCAGACACACTAGTCAGCACAGCTTGGTGCTGTGCTGCTAGAGAGACATTTTCCAGCCAGCTGAAATCTCATCTCTTTCACCATCCCCCCTATTTTATGCTGTGTTTAAACACAGGGATCTCATACACGCCAAGGACCAGCTCTACAGAGCTACACCTCTAGGCTGGAATCCTCCCTGGCTTCCAATACACAGAATGAGCATCGGAATATGTGAAAAAGATAATGAGAATGACATAGTGATAATTATTAACATTCTGGAATGTTTTTTAAAATTTTATTTTTTTTGTAAGTGTTGAGTGCATGTACTGCTGCAAGGTGGACTGGTGCACCCGTGTAGTGGCAATGCCGTGGTAGGGGCGGTCAGAAGGGGCTCCGGATTCCCCTGGAATGCTTAGCGGAGTTTGAATAGTACCAGCTTCTCAGCCGCCATGTGGGTGTGCTGGGGATGGAACCGGGTCCTCTGCAAGAGCAGTCGGTGCTCTTATCCGCTTGGGCTATCTCCTTCTCAGCCGCTGAATGTTTGTCCTTTCTTTGCTCTCGCCGACAGCTGTTTTTTAAAATTTATTAAAAAATTTTTTTTTTATTGAAATTAATGTGTATGTTACTTAAGTCTTGCCATGTAGGTCTGTGCACCGATGTCCGTGAAATGCCGCGGAGATCAGAAGAGGGCAATCGGATTTCCCCCTGGAACTTGAAGGTAAGATGGCTCTGCTCAGCCACATGTGGGTGCTGGGGATCCGAACCCCAGGTCCTCTCCAAGAGCCAGTCGGCACTCCAAACTGCTAGGCCCCTCTCAGCCCATTTTTAAATTAATTTTTAATGTGTATGAATGTACTGTTCTGCATTGTAGGTTGGTGCACCCATGTCGTGCTATGTCGTGGAGTTCAGAAGAGAGCGTCAGATTCCCATGACTGGAGTTAAAGATTGGTTCTTAGCCGCCATGTGGGTGCTGGGAAATCGAACTCTGGGTCCTCCGCAAGAGCAGTCAGTTCTCTTAACTGCTTAACTGCTAGGCCATCCTCTCCAGCCCCTATTTTATTTATTGTGCCTGTATCACAGAGCACACATGCAGGTCAGAGGTCAACCTGTGGGAAGAGGACTTTTCCTTCTACTATGTAGGTACTCAAGATGGAACTCAGGTTGTTACTTGTGGGGACAAGTGCCTTTACCTATTGAGCCAATCTTGGCTGGCTGGGGCTCAAATTATTTTTAATTTTGCTTTCCCATATTACCACTTGAGTGGAACATCTTTTCATTTTTCTTTTTTCTTTAAGCACAAGTCTCATGTAAGCTCAGGCTGGCCTTTGAACGCCCTACCCCCCGTAGGCTGAGGGTGACCTTGAACTCTGTGTCCTCCTGCCTCCACCGCCAAGTGCTTTGATTGCACTGTGTGTGCTACAATGCCCAGTGAACTTCTCCTTTTAACTGGCTTTAAGAGAGGATTTTTTTCCCTTTAGAAGTAAAATACACGCTTAATTTATATGGCTAAATTCTTTAAATGGATTAGCTTAAAATGAAGGTTTTAGTCTCTTGGTTCTTGCTCTAGTTTCTCTTCTTCTTCAATTGCTGGGTCAAAATACTCTGACTATTACCAACTTGGGGAGGAACGGTTTTATTTAGCTCACATCTCCTGGGTGACAGTTATCAAATCACTGATGAGGGAGCACAAGGCAGGAAACTCAGGGCAGGAACCTGGAGGTAGGAGCTTGAAGCACAGAGGCCTGGGACAAATGTTGTTTACTGGCTTGCCCCCCTGGTCCATGGCTCAAGCCTTTCTTTCTTTTCTTTTTCTCTTTCTTTCTTGCTTTCTTCCTCTTTCTCTTTTTTTTTTTTTTTTTTTGAAGACAGGGTCCCCTTTAATCCCAGCTGGCTGGAGCTCACTATGTACCAGGCTGGCTTTGAACTCACAGAGAATCCGCCTGCTCTACCTCCCAAGTGCTGGGATTAAAGGTGTGCACCACGATGCCCTGCTATTGACACCTGCTATTACAATATAGAACAACCTGCCCAGAGGTTGCAATACCCACAGTGGGCTGGGCTCTCCACACATCACCCACAATAAAAAAATGCCTCACAGAAGAATGGCTTGCAGGCAAGTCCCATGGAGGCAATTCCCCCAATTGGAGCTCCCCTCCACCCCAGTAGCTTAATTCGCAAGCATGGTTCTCATACATGTTTCTTTAAAAAGTTATTTTTGTGTATGAGTGTATGTCTGTACATACATACTTAAGTGCACCTATGTTGTGCAGTGCCTGAGGTCAGGAGGTGTCGGATCCCCTGGAGGTGGAGTTATGGGTGGTTGCTAGCCACCATGTGGGTGCTGGGAATTGAACTCAGGTCCTCTGAGCCATCTCTCTGGGACCTTTTTTTCCCCCCTAAGGATAAAAGAGAGAAGCTTAGACTGGGTGAGGTGGCACAGGCCCTTTTAATCACCCAGCAACTCTGGAGGCAGAGCAGGCCGATTTCTGTGAGTCAAGGCCAGCTGGGGCTACAAGGGAGCCTGTCTTAAAAAGAACAAAAAAAAAAAAAAAAAAAAAAAAAAAAGAGGCATCCTCCTGCTGGGCATAGGGTTTGCCATGGCCTTTGGTCCTTGGGTCCGGCACTGGAAAGGCAGAGGCTGGTGGATCTCTGTGAAATTCAAGGCAGCCCTCCTTCTACACAATGAGCTCTCACTTCAAATCAAACTTGAACAACAAAGATTTAGAAACCAGAGTCTTGGAATCAGTCCATTTGTCCACAAAAATGAACCATCTCAATGTATTAGACATGAGTGCTTCCTCTTTTAAATACATAACTCAAAAGTGAGTAAAACAGGAATTTTTTTATTCAAAACTTTAAAGTGTCAGTCCATATTAGCGCTGAGATTTATGGCAGAGAAGTTGCAAACCTGAAGTAGAACACCTCACTGCCCACGTTAGGCATCTGGAAAACCAAAGCTGTAGAAGGAAAATGCGCCTTAAACTTTGAACTTTAGCTAAGATGTGAACACAATACAGATGGTCCAAGATCATTATACCTTTCAAACTTTTTTGATCCTCAGGTTTGGACCCAGGTGTTCAGACATCACAGGGAGGCGTTCTTCTCCTAGCCTTCTCCCATGATTTTCAGAGCCTAAAAGTGTCCATTTTTAAAATTACAACACACAAAAATCCTGCAAATGACAAACTTATGAAGGTACATCTGGATGTGGAATTTTAGGGTCAACATTTCTACAGCAGCTGCTTCTGGTGACAATTAAAAAAACAATGCCCCATCCTGTTTGCTTTCATGTACTGGAAAACACGCAGCAGCATGGTGCGGTTTTAAAAGTTTCCATTAAAACATCAGGAATAATAAATTAAATAGAAAAAATACAGAGTATCTCTTTTTCAAATATCAAGTCTCTGAATGCGACATTCATCCTTTGGTTTCAGACCCACACGATGAACTCCCATTACCCTGTACACTCGGCCATGAGACAGACTCGTCCATCTGCTGGGAAGGAGGGTGGTGCCCAGGAGCACCAAAGCACTACACTATGGAGAGGAAGTGTGGAAGCAAAAATACTTTCTGAATACATATATATATACTGCATAATGGTAATACAAACAATCAGAAAAGAATCACACAGGCCAAAAATATTGTTTCCTAAAGAAACCAAGAATCTTCTTCCCCTTTGAAAATAAATACACACCAAAAGGATGCTTTCTGTTGACAATGGAGCCCGTTCCGACATTTGCTTATGTGCTTAGAATATCTTGGATGAGTAATATAGTTCAATTTCAATTTGCTAACAAGCTTTTTTCTGCTAGGTTGGCTGGCTGTTACAAACAAGGAATACAGAACTATTTCAGTCCCTGCCTTTCATTTAATACTAGTTAAATAACATATAAGCAACTCATTTTTATCAGTCCATTTTGGTAATCTAAATAGAGTAAGTAAAGCAGTAAATCTCAAAATTTGTGCAGGGGAAACTAGTTGACAGTGTGTTTCCAATAAGGCTGGTGGCAAAAATCACCATTGCAAAGTCAGTCCAAGCCAGTAGTAAACCCCTGATTTAGAGGCTAAGTCCACATTTGAAGTTAGGTAATCCTAATTCATATATTACTGTGCAAATCTATACTTTCTCATGTAAAAGGGAATGCTGGCAGCATCAAAGCCCTGTCCAGGAGAATGGAATACTGATTAGTTGTGAAGTGCAAGAGCTGTGTGGAGAAATCTGAATGTCTTAATGATAGAGTCGCAGCAATGGCCTCAAAATCCCCTTAAATGAATCCCAAACTAAGATAGCTTACTAGTCAGTAATGTTCAGTGTCAAAAGCCTATTATCTGAAGCAAGTGATAACACAGAAAACCAAAAATGCACTTTCTACTATGATCATATGCAAGGATTTCAAGCTTCATGGTGACATTCTGCACCAGCAGGAGCCGGGGCGATGAGGAAGCCTAGTCATGACTGTCCATCCCTTTTCAAGGCCTCCAGTCTCTGAAGGAGGGCATTTCCAAATGCTTCCCGGTATGCAGGGCTGAGCGTGTCCAGCAGGGAGTAGACTGTTTCATGGTAGGGAGTCTGCAAATGGTCATCCACCTGGTCAAAGGCATACCCTACCACCTGTAGGAAAAGCACAAGGGAATAATCAACTTCCATCTTGGCACAGAAGGCAAAAGCTGAGTGTTTAAGCTGGTCATTTGAATACAAGCTGCAGGAAGTTGTAAGGAATTTATAACACACAACAGGAACGTGGGCGAAATGCTTCCTACAGACAGGACATATTTGATTTATACAATTTTGTACCTTTTAGAAAAAAGCACTGAAAGTCGGGCCCTGGTAGTGTGCACCTTAATCCCAGTACTAGATGGCCAAAGGCTAGGCGGATCATTGTGAGTTCAGGCCAGCCCTCGTCTACATATAATGAGTTCCAGGACAGCTGGGCTTCAGGGAGATCTATCTCAAAAACAAAAACAAAACAAAAAAAAAAAAAAAAAGAAAAAAAGCCCCTAAACATTAAACTTTGAAAAGTTTACATAAAAATAACAACTCATTTTTTCACATTTTTTTTAATTTTTTTGGTCTTTTTGAGACAAAATCTCCNCATAGACACAGATGCTTGGATGGTATGCTAATCCACAAACTGTGGTTTCTCTATAAAGGGTGACAAGTTCTTATTGTGGCTTATAACATCTCCTAACCACTAGAGGACATAAGCTTGTGGCATCCGCTGTGAGTTATTCCTCCAAGGAGAGAGCTAATAGTCAATTAGATTTGGGATATATATATATAGACACATGGCTGCCACTGTTGCACAGTATCTCCAGGTTCAGCTTGCTTTCTTATAAATATACAACAAACTGCCCAAGGGTGGCACTGCCCACAATAGGCTGGACCCTCCCACATTGCTCAACAACCAAGACAATACTCCACAAACATGGCCATAGGCCAGTCCAATGGAGGCAATTCTCTAATTGAGTCTCCCTCAACCCAGGTGTGTCAAGTTGACTAAAGCTATCAAGCACATGGACTCTCTCGTTGGAAGCATAAGACAAAATAAGCTATATGATAAGTTGCTTTTGGTCATGGTATTTTATTGTGGCAACAGAAAAGTCACTAATACAGACAGGAACAGGCTCAGAGAGCTTCAGCTGTTTGTTTGGTAAGGAAATTTCTCCGTTTAAGCACTAGCTAGAATTCTCTCCCTCTTCTTCTCCCTCTCCTTCTCCCTCTTTTGAGAGAGGGTCTCATGTATCACAGGCTGGCTTGAAACTTGCTGGGTAGGCAAGGATGATCTTGAGCTTCTGATTTTTTTGCCTCCACCTCCCAAGCGCTGGGATTACAGGGGTGTGCCACCATGCCTAGTTTATACTTTAGGACTTTAGATTGAATCCAGCTTTGTGAACACTTAGGCAAGCATGCTGCTAACTGAGCTACATCCTCGGCCTAAAATTTTCTCGGAGTTACATTTAAAAAAAGAAAAGAAGAGATGGTCTTATCCAGCACTGGACCCCGCAGGCTACGTTCCTGACTTTCCAGGCTGACGTGCCTATTGGTTCAACAGCATTGATGCTATGACTGTTACGGAGGTCATCAATCACTTTCTGATTAGACTGGAGGTCTGCTCCACAGGAAGAAATGCAAGCCTGGCACTAGAAACCAGACACAAGTGCTGGGGGCAGGGCTCAGGGGCCCACCACTGTTGTTTGCTATGTGAACATGTTGTCGAATTGCCTCTTAGTGCTGCTCACAGCCTGGTCAGAGAAGATTTTTTTGGCAGTGGGCAGCAGTTAATAGATTCATAATTGCCCCCAAGGCTCAGGGAACATTGTGGAAGAGGGGGCGGAAGGTATGGAAGAGCTGGATGGGGATGAGAGCTGTGGACCTGTGTTTTGGACGTGATGTGGCCACTGCACTCATGAATTCCCAGCAGCTGCGCTTACCATAACAAGACCTATTCAAGATTAAGCCGGGCAGAATTCCAGGATGGTGTGAGGGAGTCAAAGAAGGAGACAGAGAAGTGGAAGGATGTATACGATCAAAATCCACTGTATACACATATGAAATTTAAAAAATAAATAAAAATATTATATATTTAAAAAAAATTTTTTCAGTACTTCTGATCATACACAGGTCCCTGCACATACTAAACATGTTTGCTACCATATCCTTACCCCTAAATGCTTTACCTAATTTAATGTATCCAAAGATTACTAATTTAATATATAATCAATATAAATGATTATTATTTGTTTTATTTTATTTTTGGTATTTTTGAGACAGGGTCTCCCTTTAGTCCCAGCTAGCCTGGAGCTCGCTCTGTAGACCAGGCTGGCCTTGAACTCCCAGAGATCCGCCTCCTCCACCTCCTGAGTGCTGGGATTAAAGGTGTGCACCACCACACCCGGCTCGTGATTATTATTTGTAATGCTGGGACTCAAACATGCTGGGCAAATACTCTACCACTGAGACACACTTACAGTCTCTATAAAATATTAATTAATGGCCGGGCATGGTGGCGCACGCCTTTAATCCTAGCACTCTGGAGGCAGAGGCAGGCGGATCTTTGTGAGTTCAAGGCCAGCCTGGTCTACAGAGTGAGTTCCAGGACAGCTGGGACTACAGGGAGACCCTGTCTCAAAAAGACCAAAAAAAAAAAAAATTAATTAATGAGTTGTTGGAGGGATGGGTTAGCAGTTAAGAGCACTGGCTGCTCTTGCAGAGGACCCAGGTTCAGTTCCCAGCACCCACATAGCAGCTCGCAATTGTCTGTAACTCCAGTTCCAGGGGGTCTGTAACTCCAGTTCCAGGGGATACAGATCCTCATCTGACCTCCAAGAGGACTGCAGAACACAGGTGCACTTACATACATGCAGGTGCACTTACATACATGCAGGCAATACACTGATACATAAAATTAAAATAATAAATAAAAAATTAGCCAGGCATGGTGGCGCACGGCTTTAATCCTAGCACTTGGGAGGCAGAGGCAAGTGGATCTCTGTGAGTTCAAGGCCAGCCTGGTCTACAGAATGAGTTCCAGGACAGCTGGGGCTACAGGGAGACCCTGTCTCGAAGAGACCAAAAAAAAATTTAAGTTAATTAATGAGGGGCTGGAGAGATGGCTCAGCTTGTTCTTCCAGAGGACGTAAAGTGGTTTCCAGCACCTATGTTAGGAGCTCATGCCTATAGCTCCAGGTCCAGGGGATCTGACGCCCTCTTCTGGCCTCAATAGGCACCTGCACTAAAGTGCACACACTCCCCTCATAATTAAAAAGGAAACTAAACCTTTAGAAATAATTTAAAAAGTGGCTGTGGTGGTGCCTGGCTTTTTAATCCCAGTACTCCAAAAGGAGAGGCAGGCAGATCTCTATGAAATTGAGGCCAGCCTGGTCTACATAGAAAGTTCCAGACCTTTAAGCCGGGCATGGTGGCACACACCTTTAATCCCAGAACTTGGGAGGCAGAGGCAGATGGATCTCTGTCAGTTCAAGGCCAGCCTGGTCTACATAGAGAGTTCCAGGATAGCTGGGGCTACAGGGAGACCCTGTCTAAAACAAAACTAAACCAAAAACTCCAAACCGTTTCAGTAACATAATTTTCTGGCTAGTCTGTCATTAATCAGAGTCTCTCACTCTCATGTTCAGGGTAATTGCTACTAGCCTGTACTATGGGAATAACACAGGTCCAGAAATATGAAACACAGAAGGAACAGCAGTCAGACCTCTCCTTCTCAGGCCAGGGCCAGTTGATGATACCACTCTACCCTCTTTCCTTCCCCTGCTCTCTTCCCTGTTCTGTGATCTTGAGCAAGTTGGAGGGTGGTGTAGTTTCATTCTGTTCCTGTGACAAAACAGTCTGAACAAAATCAACTTGGAGAAGAAAGGGTTTATTTCACCTTACACTGTTAAGTCACAATTCATCATTGAGAGAAGTCAGGACAGGAGCTCGAGGCACTAGCTTGAAGCACACAGTATGGAGAAACGCTGCTTATCGGCTGGGCCCCAGATTTGCCCTATGTGCCTACCTAGAGATGGTGCCACCCACAGTGGGCTGGGCCCTCCCACATAAATGAATAATTAAGAGAATTCCCCACAGACATTCCACAACTCAATCTGATCTGGGAAATTCTTTAGTTGAGTTCCCTCTTCCCAGGTGGCTCGAGACAGTGCCAGGTGGACAATAAAAGCTAATCAGGTCATGGGATATCAATAATCTCCTCATCTGAGAAGTAGAAGAATAAACTTAGATATGTGAAAGCTGGGGAATGAGAGTGCATGCCTTAAATCCTAGCACTTGTGAGCTGGAGGCAGGAGGATCAGGAGGTCAAGGTTATACTCAGCTACATAGAAAGTATGAGGCCACAGGCTGGTGAGATGGCTAAGAACACTTGACTGCTCTTGCAGAGGACCCAGGTTCGATTCCTAGCACCCACATGGCAGCTAAGAACCATCTTTAAGCTGGGTGTGGTGGTGCACACCTTTAATCCCGGCACTTGGGAGGCAGAGGCAGGCAGATCTCTGTGAGTTCAAGGCCAGCCTGGTCTACAGAGTGAGTTTCAGGCCAGCCAGGACTATAGGGAGACCCTGTCTCAAAAAAGACCCCCCCCAAAAAAAAATTGAGGCCAGACAGGATTATATAAGACTGTGACTAGCTGGGCATGGTGGCGCACGCCTTTAATCCTAGCACTTGGGAGGCAGAGGCAGGCAGATCTTTGTGAGTTCAAGGCCAGCCTGGTCTACAGAGTGAGTTCCAGGTCAGCTGGGGCTACAAGGAGACCCCGTCTCGAAAAGACCAAAAAAAAAAAAAAAACCCCAAAATAAGACTGTGACCATTTTTATTTATTTATTTTTTGGTCTTTATTTTTTTATTTTTTATGTGTATGAGTGTACTGTCTGCATGTAGGTTGGTGCACCAATGTCCTCCAATGGTGCAGAGGTCAGAAGAGGGCGTCAGATTCTCCTGGAACTGGAGTTAAAGACCGTCCTACATCAATATCTATCTACTCTTTATCTATCTATCTATCTATCTATCTATCTATCTATTTATCATCTATCTATTATCTATCATCTATCTAGTTTTTTTGAGACAAGGTCTCCCTGTAGTCCCAGCTTGGCCTGGAACTTACTATGTTGACCGGCTCTTGGTTTTACTTTTTAAAAAGAAAATGTGGCCCTGATCTACAGAGTGAGTTCCAGGATAGCTGGGGCTACAGGGAG